>JAXCGZ010021037.1:7500-91571 GCA_037179515.1 Halocaridina rubra | reverse complement strand
TAAAAGGGGATTTCACAACCAGACCTTTCTTAGTTGGCAAATCTTGACATATTAAGAGTCACACTTACTAATAAGACCTCCTTTTCCTATATGGGTAAAACCCTACTCCCTTCTAAACTGTACAAACCAAACATACCCAAACATTAAATAAAAAACTTAGTATGCTAGAATGAAAGATCATATGTATGCCAACATTATAGAATAAGATAATCCAGGTCATAGGAATTGCCCTGTGTAATTACCGAGGTGGTGTGTTTTGTGCACCCAGTTGATGTTTGCTATTCCTAAATAAACTCAAAATTACATTTACGAAATACAACACAACTCAACTTAGAAAAATAATATGAAAATGGACAAAATCCAAACCATATTCATCATTTTTGGAAATACCAAATAAAACTCCTATCACTGATTTTAATGAGCGCAGAAAAAGACATGGAAACGAAAGTGACACAGATGACTAGGTGATGGCCATCGTGAGATGTGAGGTGTAGCTGTGGTTAGATCTAGTGCATAATGAAGACAACATTAATAGTAGTAACAGAAGAATAGAAATAAAGCAGAAACCATTATTTTAAATATGACACTTCTTTATTAGGCAATTAAAGTAAATATATATTTGTACACTATCAGTGAGTTTATTAGGTTTTCCAGATATTCTTTTTAAAGTATGTTCAACTAGTTTTTATATAATATTAGGATACGCTAGGTTTGGTTAGGTAAGTTAAGCCATTGGGAGACAAGTTGAGGTTTTAGATATTTAGTCAAATATCAACGAGATGGAGGTACTAAAGCATACATTTACTCTATGCATATGCGAAATTTTCATCGCAGAAGTAACTAGGTTGCAACTGTCCAAATAGTGAAATATGAATATAAACAGAAGTGGTTGTAGTGAAGGTAATTATGGGCCCTATACAAATTATCTCTCTCTCTCTCTCTCTCTCTCTCTCTCTCTCTCTCTCTCTCTCTCTCTATATATATATATATATATATATATATATATATATATATATATATATATATATATATATATATATATATATGCGAGTAAAAATAACCCTGACTGCAAAAAATGTACATCCGAATTATATGAACATTAACCGCACAATTCACGCAAGAAATAATCTCTCTGATTCTGAGAAAGTCATACGAGTTCTCTACAAATAACTACCATAATAATATATGCAAAACTCCCAATTCGTGGCATTTACATTCTTCGTAAATATAACCAGATTGAAGTCAACACAACAAACCAAAGCGACAATGGAGTGAAGTCGCCTTTTTATCCAAACCTCTCTGTAATGTAATTTTTGTAACATGTGATGTCTGCCAGGCTGCCGAAGTCCAGGAACTCTTGAAGCAGTTCCACAGTCAGACATCTTGGACGATAGAGCCCTGGGAAATCACAAATTATCCTCACATTCTACACGAATCTATGGCTGTGCGTTGACGACGACGACGCCGCCGCCCTCGGTGAATACTACTCCTTTCAGTGTTGTCATGGTGAAGGAACAGCTGATCTTAGCGGAGAGCCGCTAATACTCTAGTATATATCTTAGAACTGCTTCTGTCTTCTTTAATAAATATGTACGGAGTTTTTAAGAAAATACAGTATCTGTTCTCTAATTCAATCATGTACCACCTCCTACATGATTTGTAAATAAAATAGACCTTTCGTGCTGTTGATTTATCGCACGGAGGCCCTTAACTTTCAACCAGTTAGAAGAAGAAGAAGAAGTACTAGACATACGATTTTAATATTTGAATGCCTGTTTATTATTCATTTATTTGATAGTGACATAAAGCGAGAAAACACAGACGAAATTGCACGTGCTGTAATTAGTTGCGGTTGCTTTTTAAATCACAAAGAGGATGCACTGATTACCCTGTTTGTTTGAGAGAGATGGTGTAAAATAGGGTGCTATTGTAGTATGCCTTCTACCTCTGTTGTGAACATTTTCTACTATTTTGTGAAACTTATGCACAAATAAGAAGAGAATATAGTTTTTTAGCACAACCATATATAGAAAAGAAAATTGAAATAATTGCTAATATATTGTTATATAGATATTGTAGTGAAAAAGACGTCAAAGAAAGAAAAAAATTTATAAAAAGAATTTGTAGAAAAAGAAATCAAATAATAAAAACCGCACAAACAATCTAGCAAAGCAAAACCATGACTTGGGAGCCGTTGCAAAAGGCATATCCCACCCAACTATACTACTACTACTACTACATTAACCTAGCCTAACCTATATAGGTTAGGTTAGTAAAGTTAGGTTAGGCTGGGGTACAATAGACTACAGTTACTGAAGTAGACCGCATACTAAAATAGCACAGAAAAAGCATCAAGGTATATACGATAGCTCAGTGATCTAGTCGTTATAGTTTGTCGTTTTATTTGTCACTACTAGTCCTCATTCAAATGGGAGTGGACACAGTTTGGAAGGCTGCATACCTTTACAAACCGCCTGCAGTTGAACTGAGGAGTTAAGGCTGAATGCCCCACGGTGGGCTCAAACATTACTGAGAAAACACATTTCTTTTCACCTGAAGTCCAGCTTTTTGCCGGAGAGATATGTTTTCAAAGAAGACAGGTTTACGCTAACAAACTTACCAGAAATTTACGATCAGATAAACCTAATCTTACAAGAAAGAGAGGACTAGTCAGATTGTATACTGTCTGATTTTCAGAACACATTTGAGACAGTTCCATAAGGGAAACTTATTAAGAAGCTGCAAGTAATGGCAAGAATGGGTGGGAATATCTTGGATGAATAAACACTTATTTTAGAGGGAAGGCAACAGAAAATCAAGCTATGACATATAGCGTTTGAATCGAGAAAGATTAACAGTAGGGTGCCACAGGGATCTGTTTTAAAACCATTTCTTTTCCTTATATATGTAAATACATTTTTTAGTATGTTTGCAGAAGATGCAAAATTTGTGAAGGGAGTAGAAGAAGAGAATAACGGTAGAGAACTTTAGTTAGACCTCAGCAATCCGCATGAGTGGTCATATACTTGGCTAATGAGATTCAGTCATTCAAAACGTAATGAGAAGGGGCAAGAATGCAAGTAGGCCCAAGTTCGGGTACTAAGTAGCAGGCAAGGATAATCAAAATGGTAGAAAAATTAGTTTTAGGAGTAAACATGTTCGCAAATTTCATTCAGTTCACTTACAATATCTAGAATTTAATTTTCCGTTGTTGTGTATTAAAATACACCCATCCTTTCTTTTAACAGTCAGTCAAATGCCCATTTAAAGCCTTATCGGTGAAAGAATAAGAATCTTTTTAACAATTTGTCAAAGAATATACAGTCACATTCTTTTAAAAGTTAAAATAGCACATCTGAAATATTTTTATCACATTTATATTTCCTTTATGAGTTATTTGATCATCTTTTTAACATTGCATTTATTACTTATATTCCCAATTTATTTTATTTCATTCATATCAATATAGAGGAAAAATAGTACGGAGACTAGTCTTACACATTTATTATTTAAATTAATATATATATATATATATATATATATATATATATATATATATATATATATATATATATATATATATATATATATATATATATATATATATATATATATATATATATATATATATATATATATATATATATATATATATATATATAGATAGATAGATAGATAGATAGATAGATAGATAGATAGATAGATAGATAGATAGATAGATAGATAGATAGATAGATAGATAGATAGATAGATAGATAGATAGATAGTATATATATATATATATATATATATATATATATATATATATATATATATATATATATATATATATATATATATATATATATATATTAGATACCTCGTAATCTTAGGTTTCATTTTCCTTTGTTTTTCGCATACTGTCCTAGCTGAATGTTACATATACCCTAGTACAGGGGTTTTCAAACCTTTCTTCCTACGTACCCTTTTGGGTATTCTTTATGTCAGCCATGTACCCCCTTCCCTTTGTGACAAGTGGAAAATAATACACACAGAAAACATTCCCTTATGTATATTTGTAAATACTTAAGTGAATAAACTTCATAAGCATTCTGCCGTATCCAGTGTTATAGTAAGCACAAACAATTTCATTGCAAATTAAAGAAAAAAATAACAAATCCTTAAATGTTGCTGTGCAGTATAATTTTCCTTGGGGAAGGGTTGTTGTTGTTTGAGATTAAAGCCAACCTTGTGTTGGCACGGGCCCTTGTCAAAAGGACGGCCCGTAGGTTAGAGGATACTACTCTTGGGTTGTTTTATCACCTTGGTGGTTCGAAGGTTTTCAAGGTGATGAGATGGGTGTCTAGGTTGTCAAGTAGTTTCTTTACTATTTTGGCTGCATGATTTTCGCATTGGGGTGTTGTGGTTCCATGCTTAATCCGTTCCTTAAGTTGTTAGTCTTTGGACATTCTAATAGATAATGCAGCAGGGCCTTATCCGTTGTTTTGCCACATTGTGTGCACTCTTTTCTGGGGTTCTCAATAATTTCCCAGCAGCATTAGTAGCCTAGCTATTATGACAGCCAGACTTCGGGGGGGGGGTACTTGGATACAGGTGAGGGCTCAAGTTTTGTTGCTTCCTTGTACCATGTTGCAGAGTAGGTGCTTTTGTTAACCCAGTAGTTGTGGTTTTCCTGCTTTGTTTTCTGTAGTGCCTGCTTGGTTTTTTATTTGTATTGCTGTAGGCTGGGTTGTATAGAGTGCTGTATGCTGTGGCATAAGACAGCATCCTTGGCAAGTTGATCTGCCTTGTCGTTTCCGGGGATGTTGATGTGGCTGGGTATCCAGCTAATGGTTACCGGTCCTCCTTGTTCTTGATGTTGCACTAGCAGTGTTTGGACTGAGCTGATTTAGTTGATGTTTTCTTTAAACTTTTGCTGTTGTAGTGCTTGGACAGAGGAGAGTGAGTCAGTGTGATTACCTAATTGTGATTACCTAATTGTGTTTACGGAAAAGAGCCCAAAGCTCGTATCTTGAAGGCTACCCTTACATTTGATAAGAATGCATATGCTGCCCTTACTACGCCATTTATATGTATTTCTGGAGACAAATCTGCCAGTATGTTTACTCCTAGATCTCTCTCATTTTCTGTCTCTTGAAGTTGTACTCCAGCCACCGAGTAGTCAAGCCTGGGCCTTCTTGCACTTGTACCCATTCTCATTACCTTACATTTTGAAGTATTGAATTTCATTAGCCACTTTTCTGACCACTCATGCAGATTATTTAGATCCTCCTGAAGTTCTCTACCATTGTTCTCGTTTTTTACTTTCTTCACAATCTTTGCATCATCTGCAAACATATTCATGAATGAATTTACACACTATGGTAGGTCATTTACATATACAAGGAACAAAAGTGGCCCTAAAACTGAACCCTGTGGAACTCCACTACTAACTCTTCTCCATTCAGACACTGAGTGTCTTACTCTAACACTCTGTTCCCTTCCTTCTAAGTAAGTTTTTATCCATTCCAAAACATTTCCACCTATTCTAGCCATTGAGTACAGCTTCCTAATAAGTCTCCCATGTGGAACAGTGTCAAACGCTTTCTGGAAGTCTAGGAATATGCAATCTGCCCAGCCCTCTCTTTTCTGTAAGATTTGGCTTACCTCATCATAAAATTCTAATAAGTTTGTTACTGTTGATCTACCTTCTCTGAAGCCATGTTGCCTCACTGACAAAAAGTTGAAGGATTCCAAGTGAAGAGAGATATGTTTCCTTAGTAGTTTCTCCATAACTTTGCAAACTATGCTGGTCAAGGAAACTGGTCTATAGTTCAGAGCCGTATCCCTCCTTCCCTTTTTGAAGATAGGTATCACATTTGCTTGTTTCCAGCATCTTGGAATCTCCCCCGACTCCAGTGACTCCTTAAATATGATACTTAGTGCCACTGATATTGTGTTTGCGCATTTTTTAAGCACATGAGGGGATATGTCATCAGGACCTGTAGCTTTATGAACATCTAAATCCATCAGCGCTTTGCATACCTCTGTGGCTGTAAGGTTGATGTTCTCTAATACCGGCCCTTGAGCTTCTATCACTGCAATCTGAGGGGGTGGGGTATTTTCTATTGTAAATACTGACTGAAACTCCTTGTTCAATTCTTTGCAGATCTCTTCGTCCGTCTCAGTGATGCTTCCATCCGCTCTCTTTAGCCTTAAAACCTGTTCTTTTACCTTCAGTTTTCCTCTGATAAAGCTGTACAGTGGTAACACGCTGGCTTCGCATTCACGAGGTCGAAAGATCGGTCCCCGTCCAAGACCGAGAGTTTAAGCTGTTTACTGGCAGGAACTGCTGTGGGTGGACATCACAGTGGGGGGTTGGGGCTTGTCCTGGCTGACGAATACCCATTGTAAAATGGAAATAAAGTTTATTATTATTATTATTATTATTATTATTATTATCCTGGTGATGTCCCTCTCATAATCTCTCTCTGCCTCTCTCCTTTTACTTAGGTAGTCATTTCTTGCTCTTTTGTAGGTTTGCCAGGCATTTATGTTTTTTCTCCTCCTATACCTTTTCCAGCATTTGTCTCTCCACTCCTTAGCTCTTTTACACCCATTATCGAACCATTTCTCTCTGGCATGAATTACACCTACTTTGGTGACAGGTATGCAGCAATCTACTATCTTCCCATATTTCTCACAAAAGATGTCATACATTTCTTGTACAGATTTGTTGTAAAATAAGGTTCTCCAGTCAATAACTGCAAAAAGCTCATTCATTTTGATGTAATCTCCTTTTGGATAGTTCCTCCTCATGTCTTCAGTGCCTCTACTCTCAGGAAGAATATCTTCAATGATATACTCCATCAACAACACACAGTGGTCACTCTTTCCAATTGGTGGTTCATACTCAATATTTTCAATATCCAACACATTATCTGTGAACACTAGATCAAGTAGTGATGGCTCATCCCCACCCCTGGCTCTTGTTGGTTCCATTACATGTTGGTGTAGGAAATTTCCTTGTACGCAATCTAGGAATCTTGCCCCGAATGAGTCCTCACCACTGTGTGGGTCAAGATTTATCCAATCTATCTCTTTATGATTAAAGTCTCCCATAATCAAATTCCTACATTTTTTCTCCCGTGCCATGTTAACAACTGAGTTTATGACTTCAATAGTACCTATATGACTTTCCTCATAAATTTCAAGCCTATTTTGGTTCCTTGGTGGGTTGTATACAACAGTTATTATAATGCTCTCTGACCCAGTATTTATGCGAGCAACAAGAAATTCCCTGAACTCACTTTCTATAGCCAAGTTTATTTCTTCAACTTGAATCCTCTCACTTATGAGCAGTGCTATCCCTCCACCAGTCCTCTCAGATCTTTCAACCCTTAGTATTCTGAAGCCCTTAGGAAAAACTGTGACACTGTTTATGTCCTCACTCAACTTAGTCTCTGTAATTGCTACTATATCTGCCTTACTGTTGTGAATCCTATCTTTTAATTCTACTGCCTTACCAGCTAATCCATCAGCATTTGTGTATAACAATCTTAATGAGGCCCCATCCCCTGATCTTCTGTCATTATCTTCTTTATCTCCCCTTTGTCTGGAAGTACTCTGTAACAAAAATTTTTCTTCTCTTCTTCATTTCTTTCATCATTTAACCTTCTTGCCTCTTGCAACAAGTTTTTGATCTTTCCCATCTCTTCCTGTGTTCTGTATCGTCTAATGAACACTTCTTTGCATTCTTGAAGGTCTTTTAGACTTTTTTTTCTCAACAATATTTCCCTACATGTTTCCCCTCTCTCAAAGGTTACTTTTGTTGGTCTCGGCTTTCCTTCCCTCGAATATTTACCTAGTTGGTGTATGTTTACAATATCCTCAGGACCACATACTACTCCAAGCTTTCTTATCAGGTCTACAACCCTAGCTTTATTTTCTTCAAGTCTCCCCTGCCATGTTGGCTCCTGGGATTCACTTATGCCTGAGATTACCACTGTCTTCTCCTTATCAAGTGCCTGTCTGATGAGTGGGTTTGCCCTTTCCATCACAACGTCTTTCATTTTTTCGATTACTGTCTCTTTATAGTCAACTGTTTGTATGTTTTCCAGTGCCACCACCTTTACAGCCTCTTTTACTGCCACATTCCCCTTTAGTGCATCAGCAAAGGACGTTTTCATGGCATCATTTTCCATATTCAGCTCCTGGAACTCTTTTCTGAACTGTTCAATGTTTTCTTTAATCTGGACATTCCAAGCAGCAATCTCGTCTCTCTCAGAAGAGAGCAGTGAACTAACATCTAATTCCTTTAGGTTGTCATTCAGCTGTTTGTTTTTATCTTCTTGTTTAGAAATTCTATATTCTAGTTGACTCTTTTCCCCTTCCAGCTTCTTTATTCTTTTTTCTAGTTCCTTTCTCTCCTGCCCTTGTGCTTTATTTGCTTCCTCCAAAGATCTTATTTGTTCTCTGAGTGTTTCATTCTCTTTCATTTCTCCATCCATATTCCGAATTTTATCATCAAGGCTTATAACCATTTCCTCTAACTTCTTGATTCTCTGTTTAAGTCCCCTGATGGCTGCCCCTTCTCCCGACCCATGGGTGGGAGAGGTTTGGGACAGAGATGGCCTCATTTTTATGTTCTCCCTCTCACAGAATATAGAAAGAAGACGAGAAAGAGGAAAAAAAAAAAAGAAAAACTTTTAATTGAGCTTCACACAGAATTTTTATATCTCCATATAAGTGCTATTTAGTGACTCAGTTTATCTCTTTTCTGGTAACACACATCTTAACTTAAAAACTTGACCATGGTAATTTAAGTATAAAAAGAAAAAGAAAAACAAAAGTCAAACCTGAAGGAAAATTCGAATTTGTGTTTGAGGTGGCACCCACCTGTTTCTGCTATATATTCTTCCTAACTGATAAACTGACTTGCTAACCAAGGTATGTTATCACAAGATTAGACTTTACATTTAACTCAATATATATACAAAATAAAAAAAATAGTAAAAGAGAAAGCTAAAAGAAAAGCAAAAAAAATGAAGAAAATAAGACAGCTGTACTACTTGGCAACTTAACTCAGTACTGTTGACAGGTGGATATTTGGTAATTTTTTTTTTTTATTATTCAATTATTTCGTGTATCAAACTAACTAACTAGCTACTATAAATGGGAAGGATACTGATTTTAACAATATATAGAACCACAGGATCAGGTAAACGGCTTAAGAGCTTTCCCCAGTTTACACAAAAAATTAGGTAATGTGATGTGATGGCTCCACCTCTGGCAACTCTTCTAGATCTCCCTCAAGGCAGAACTGGACGGCAGCTTCTCTCTCTCCTCACGAAAATGTTCTCAATTTTTTTTTTCCTTTAATATGAACAGTCTCGTCTTACAACAAATATAAGTTTTGTACTCACAATACTCTGCAGGATTTCAGATTTATGGAAATTATGGTAATGTTTTCCACTAAGCACTTAGTCACTCAAAACACCAGTAGTAATTTAAGAGGAGCAGTTTCGTGTGTCACTGAACATTGTGTGTGTGTATGGTTACAGGCCCTTGTCCTTTTTCCATTGAGTTTTGCAGAGCCATTTTGATGGCAAATAACTTAGTTTGCAGAGTGGAGCAGGAGTCTGAAAGTCTCCAGGAAGCTGTAAAATGTTCCAAGTAGATTGCTGCTCCAGTTGAAGGGATACTTGTGTTGACAGTTCCATCTGTGTAGTAGGAGATGCCTTCTGCCTGGTTAGATTTTGTGATAGCAGCTAGAGCTGCTTCATGCAATTGTATCTTTGTACAGGCTTTCTTACTGTCTGGAAGACTAGTGGTGTTGAATTTTGCTGGGTGTGCTCTCCATGGGACTAGCGGTTTGTAGTTAGTGCAGGGCTTGTCTAAGTTGATTTTTGCCAATTCAGATGCCATGTTGCATTTATGTATATTTTTCAGAAGCTACCCGGCATAGTTGTTTGGGATGGGGAGGTCTGGATGTTTGTTGAGGGCCTCTTTCATTCTTTTCTGTGTGTGGGATCTCCTTTCAGAGAGCAGAGCCTTTGTTATGGCATTGGTGTTGGAGACATTTATCCAGCTATATAGAAGAGGTAGATTTGTTTCCATTTGTAGGTTGCATATCCTGGTCCACATAGGTGCCCCCAGCATGTAACGCATGGCGTTGTTCTGGATTACTACTATAGTGGAGATTTGTTGTGCACTGAGGTTGGCTAGGGTTGGGGCGCTGTAGGTAATCAGGGATCTTATAGTGGCTGTGTAAAATTTCTTCAGGACCTGAATACCTGCTCCTTCTTGGAGAGGTGTCATATATCTCATAGGGGTTAGTCTGCAGTGTGCTCTTTCTCTGAGATATGTGACTTGAGGTTTGATGGTGAGTTTCCTGTCTATGTAAACTCCTAGATTCATGAATGTATTCCACCCACTCTATGTTTCCATTGGCTAGGGTGAGCGAGGCTAGTGGTACTGGAGTTTTTACAGCCATAGCTTTTGCTTTATTACCGTTGATTTTGAGTCCCAGCTCATTGCTTTTCTGATGGAACAGGTCTACTGCTTTTTGAGCACTGGCTCAAAAAGTTGAAAGAAGTTCTCCATCAGCACATTGAAAAGCAGTGGACTGAGGATGCCTCCTTGTGGGGTACCTTTTTCTAATTTCTTATATGTTGATAGTTGTCTTTGTAATTTTACTCTAGCCTCTCTATTTCTGACATGGTTTGAGACCCAACTGAATAGATGTCCTTTAACTCCCTTTTTTGCGAGGGAGCTCAGGATGGCTGCTGGGTTAGCCAGTTTGAAAGCCTTCTCAAGGTCTACGAAGACTACGACTGCAGCCTTGTTGTTTATGCAGCTGAATACATCCATACTGCACTGTGTGGTGCCTACATTATCTCTGTAGGCACACAAATGAAGGTATAAGGGGCCTATTTTGAATTGTAATCTCTTGAGCACCATTTTTTCAGATGTTTTTTCTAAACAGCTTAGCAGTGATATGGGTCGTGGGTTCATTGGGTCTTTGGGTTTTGGGATAGGCTGAATATCCTGTTGACTCCAGATTTTTGGCCAAACCATTAATATGTAAGTGCTGTTTGTCAGATGGAGGTAGGCGGCTTCACCTGCAGTGCCCATGTTGTTGATCATTGTGTAGGTGATGCCATCTGCACCAGGAGCTGTGTCTTTCCCTCTATGTTTGGTGTTTCTGAGTTATTGAGTGGTGAATGGTGTGTCTGTGTCATCTTTTTGATTGCAGGCATGATTTATGGTGTCCCATCTTTGTTGCCTTAGGTTATTTTGGATCGTTATTGTGCTTGGTGGAAGTTGTTGGGTTGCTGAACGGTTGGAAAAGGTGTCTGCAAGTCTTTCAGCTTCCTCCATGGCTTTTGGATGCATGGGTACTTTGGTTCATTTTTTTCCGGACACCCTCCTGAGCATTTGCCATAGCTCAGTGAGGTTGGTGTGCTGGTTTAGCTTGTCACACCATTCAAGCCATTTGTCAGTTCTGATTTTTGAGACAGTCTTGTGGGTGTCTGTGACCACCTCCTGAAGCACTGCTCTATTAGCATCTGTGGGTCTTTTCCTATATAACTTCCTGACCCTATGTAATCTTTGCTTGGCATCTTTCACTTCTTGGCAGTAGTACCATGAATCTTGATATTCCCTTTTTGGTGGTTTGTGTTTAGGTATGGAATCGTCGGCTGCTTTGTGGAAGGCGGAGATGAGATCTTGTGCTAAAATGTTGATGTCTTCAGGTGCAGTGTAGTTTGACTGCCACTGTGTTAAGGATTGCAGAAATTTTTTCCGATTTGCCAAGTTTTGATCATTTGGGAGGAGGAGGTGGAATTGGTGGAAGCTTAGGCAGTTGGATGCTTGTCTGAGTGGCATAGTGATCACTCATGAGGTGAGGATGTATGCTCCAGTTGGTGTGGGGAGTGAGGGAGGAGGTTATGAAAGACAGGTCCAGGCTTCCTCCTCTTACATGTGTTGGAACCCCAGTGTTTATAAGATGGATATTGGGGAATTCATCCAGAAGATAAGCAACATGTTCGCCGTCATCATTGTTTGGCCTTGTTGAGTTTAGAATTCTATGATGGGTATTGAAATCGCCACCTATGAAGGATGGCTCTTCAGCAGCGGTTGCAAAGAGCTCTCCACCCTCTAAGAGGCCGTTTATATGCGTGTAAATGTTATATATTGTTAAGTTTTGATTTACAAGTTCTATTTTGACAGCCTGGATCTCCACGTTGTCCCCGCAGCCTGGAGGGTTGATGTTGGTGGCTGGGATGCAATTTTTAACTAGAGTTATTATTCCTCTATTAGTATGGTTGTCTGCTGGTATTGTGAAGGCTTTGTATCTTGAGAAGTTAAATCCTTTTTGTTCTTTGAACAGCGTTTCTTGTAGAAGCATGACGTCAAAGTCACCTTCCTTGGCTGCTGATTGCAGGGAGGCATACTTGGGTCTAATCCCACAAACATTCCATTGCAGAATCCTTATGGAGTCAAAACTTTGCTGTAGAGCTCCGAGGTGGTCTGTTCCCGTTCCTGCTCCCTCTTTACGAGGCGGTGATCTTGGGACAGAAGGACTGGGAACTGGGTGATGCTGTACATCAGGGGGGTTGGCTGGTGGCCACATGACCCTTGGGAAGGTTTTCGTTGCTTGTTCTATGTGGTGCAGGTTGAGGAGATGGGGTGTCCTCTGTTCGGGCTGTTGGCCCATTCTCGGCCCGAGCAGCTGACTCTTGAGGTGCTGGGCAGGCCTGGGCAGGATAAACTGAGGTCCTGGCTACCGGTTTGGGGGTGTGGGTTTTTGCACTGTACATAAGTTTGTCCAGTGCTCGGCTCATAGAGCTTTGTTCCAGCTGAACATTTAACATTTCTGCTAGCTGGTTGGCAAATCCTTGAAGCAGTGTGCATAGTTTGTCCTCCTTTATTGTGATGGTGTTTGACTCCGCTGGTGATGTTGTCTGAGAAACTTGGTGAGAAGGAGGTTTGTGGAGCCTTTTGAGTTTCCTGGGTAAGTTGTTTTGTCAATGGTTTGTCTAGATTCAGTCTTCTCCTTGGAGGACGAGGGGTTCTCTGAAGCTTGCGCCTGTTTTCCACCACAGGTGCTACGACTTGCCTGGGAACTAGGTTTGTCATAGTGGTTCTGGGTGGTTGTTTGGTTGGTTGAGGATTCCTGGAAGGCTGAGAGATGGTTTTGGGCTGAGTTGTAGTTGGTATGCAGTTTAGTCTCATTGGGCATTTGGGGTTCCGTGCATGATGGTTCCCCTTGCAGTTTGGGCATCTTGCTGTGGTTGCTTTGCCCTCCTTTTGAGCTTGGACACACTTCTCCATGCTGTGTCTTCCACTGCAAACAGCACAGACTTCTGGAATGGTACATTGGGCTTTGTGATGTCCGAATCTCTGGCAATTGAAGCATGTCAGTGGTTCCTTGATGAAGGGTTTGGTGGGGAAGGATCCCCAGATACCTAGAGTTGCTTTGTTGGGAACACGGCCCTTGAAAGTAGCTACTATTGTAGGAATTGGTTGTCCAGTCTTGCTGGTCTGACATGTTGCTTCAGTGATGTATGAAAGAGCTAGAAGTGGTGCTATCTCCATTACCACGGGGTAGTTGCATACTACTCCCTTGCAGGTCTTTTCTCCAGGAATTAGTTCCTGCATGAAGAAGTGGCGAGATGTTTGTAGGTATCTGTAGGCTTCTTCGTCCCTTGGTGTGAGGATCCATTGTCATTGTAGGCTGGGTCGTGCAGCAATGTTGATGCCAGGCTTCATTTTTTCAAGTAGTTTCACAGCCTGATAATTTGCTGTTGGGTCCTCACTCAAGATCTTGAATTTGTTGAAGCTCTTTGGTATGTTCTCGCGATTGAAATTTGTGGCGTGTGCTTGTCCTCTTGGTGATCGTCGAATTTTCCCGTGGTTTTGGCTTGAGTTTGAGTCTGATGCTGAGTCTTTGGGGAGTTCCAGTTATTCTTCTTTTTTCTTTGAATAGTGGTCTAGCCTTCACTGGAGTCTTCTTCCTCGCCAAGTAGAGGGCTTAGTTGCCTTTTACGATCCATTCTGTATGCAGTTTTCTCCACCTGAGAACCTTCAGTAGCAGACCTAGATCAGTTAAAGGTTGTAGGCAAATATTTTTAGAAAAATATACTTTTCGCTGAGGAGATTTCAACGCGAGAAACGAATTAGATAGTGATCTGAAAGATTCGTCAAGTTGAATGGTTTTATTAGTTGATAGTTCGGTAAGGTTTGATAAAGTTAAATGGTTTTATAATTTAAAATTTAAAATTCAATGGTTTGTGAGAGCAAATTGAAACTTACCTTCTATTTTTTGGTAAAGTTAAGTGGTTTTATTAGTTGGTGGTTTGGTAAAGTTAAATGGTTAAATGGTTCAAGTTAAATGGTTTTTTATATGTTAAAGTTAAATGGTTTCGTAATTTAGTGATTTGGGAGAACGAAAGGGGAGGAGGAGGCCCTACCTATCCTATTTGTAACTAGTCCACTCCTAGAGCAGACGTTTAACCAGCAGAAGGAAGTGCCCTAGAGAATTGAAAGGTGGATTCCACCTTTCACTCTAGTAGTCACAAAACCTTCTACTGGGGAGGGGATGGAATTGAGGGGGGTTGGGCCTAAGGGAACTGAAGGTTCCCTCCTATCAAAAAGTGGGCTTATGGGAGGCGCCCTTGCTAAGCTAGTTTTCCCTAACAGTTCCTACTCCACCTTGCGATAGGTGGGGCGATGAACCTGTCTGATTCAGTCGGAGTTTTAAGACCACAAGGGCTACCGTATATCCACAGACAAGCCGGGGTTAGTAGGTGAAAGGGTTAGCCTCCTGATAAATAGGGTCTATCAGAAGGGGTGGCGTCTTCCGATAAATAGGGTCTATCAGAAGGGGTGGTGTCTCCCGATAGACAGGGTCTATCAGAAGGGGTGGTGTCTCTCGATAGACAGGGTCTATCAGCAGAGGTAGAGATGTCTTCGTCGGCGTCGGATTTTCAGTTGAACTCTATCGACGTTCGCCTGGGTTTATTTATTCAAACACTGTGGGATGAATAAAAAATCAACCGTTCTTAGCAGTAGGCAGCGATATCGTTAATCCCTGATGGTTCTCGAAGGTCAAGAAGATCTAGGAGAGCATGCAGAGCACGTGTTATCGCTACCAAGGCTGGGAGAGAAGTGTGTGTGGGGAAGGGCGTACAGTCTGACAGACATCTAGCGTTCTCCCTGGGGTATGCGTACCCAGGTAGGAAACCCCTGCCTGAGTGTGTGTCTACTTACCAAAATGTTCTTTCTTTCTTAAATGATCAAAAGTCAACAAAATAACTAAGTCTTAATAGGATTAAGAGATTACAGTATTTAATTATCAGAACATTTTACAAGTCGTCTAAACAGCTTCCAATATATTTTACAGAAAATCTGAACTAGTATTTTAATGCATTATATTTGAATTTAATAAAGTGCTTAAAAGCAACTTTTATGTTAGGGTCTGATATTGAATTTAATAGCTTCTTATGACTGGTCAAAATAAGATGGCTATTTAGAGAAAACTAAAATGTTAAGATTACTGCAATTTTGAGTAAAAATTATCAGTTTTCATGTTTCATAATTATATACTGATTATTAGCAGTTTACTAACTATTGTGTAAAAAAAAAAAGGCAAAGACACTTTTAAAGTAAAAACTTACGTTTGTGTAATTTGCGTACAAATTTGAAACCTTAAAAAATTGCCTTGTAAGCAGTTACACTTACCATATCAACCGGAAAGAAAAACATCCTATTTAATATGACTCTATTGCTCATAGAGGGGGCATTTGGAAATTCTTATATTAATGTACAGAGATCTTAAAAAAAATCAACACTTTCGCCTTCGCCCCTCAGAGGTAGCCACATCGAGATCTTAAAATACATGGAATAAATTGTTGCTAACCTGAATGAGCTTCCCATTGATAATGGGTTCACAGCTATGTCTCAACCTATTCGCCAAGTGTGCCATGTCATCCTCTTTCAGCCAATTCACACATGTGCTAGGGAAAAATAGAGATCCTTGTTCATTTCTAATACAATCTTGAAAGACCCTGTGAAGAAGCATGTGGCATTTATAATCAGAGCAACAGTAACACTTTCTTTTGAGTACCATAGTATGAGCAGTGCCATTCATCCTCGTCCTGTGTTGCTGTTTCACGCACGCATGCTAGGAAAACATAGATGCTAGTACATCCATATAAAAGTTTTGACAGAACATATAAACAAGCATATATCAATTGTATTTATGGGACTATCAATTATTATAAATGATTTGTGTTCCTATGGGTGTTTTTGCTCCTGTTATAACTCGACACACAGTGGTTGCATCTCACTTGTCCTTCTATTGATACATATCCTTGTGTCACTATGCCTTTCTTTGCAACCTTTCATGGGACAGTGATGGACTTACTCTTCTGAGACTAAAACAATGGCTTAGACACACCTTTCAGACCTCCTTGGGCGACGCCATCCAGCCGACCTGAAAGCCACTATATACATTTGATTTAACTGTGTCATCTATACATCAGGTTCTGGATTCCTAGTTTATCAAGGACCAGTGGATGGGTCCTTGTCCTAAGCAAGGTTAGGACAATCACAAAGCAATGTTGCTCCACTATACAAACAATGTAGTATTGTGGAGTGAACTTTTGTAAGATTATCAGGCTCTGGATCGGATGAGCTAGTGAGTACATATTCAAGCGGTACTTGCAGTTAGTGCTAGATTGCACCTTCCAGTATCCAAAGTGTAGTTGTAGCGTGGATATATGTATATATATATATATATATATATATATATATATATATATATATATATATATATATATATATATATATATATATATTAATATATATATTATATATATATATATATATATATATTATATATATATATATATATATATATATATATATATATATATATATATATATATATATATATATATATAATATATATATATATATATATATATATATATATATATATATATATATATATATATAGTATATATGTATATGTATATGTATATGTATATGTATATGTATATGTATATGTATATGATATATATATATATATATATATATATATATATATATATATAATATATATATATATATATATATATATATATATATATATATATATATATATGTGTGTGTGTGTGTCACTAAGAACACTGATTGTGGGTTTAATTGATGCAGTATTAAAAAGAAAAGTATTTCAAAATTATTATTTATATAATAGTGTTGACACCTTCAGGACAAAGCATTAGCCTCTTGGGCTACAGTGAGAGATGCTAATTTTAGCAGGTCGTTTTGTTGCTACAGTTCACCAACACTAGTTGCATTGGCAACAGATAATTTTAATGGGGATTTAGCCGTTGTTTCTAAAAGCACGCCACCCCAAGCCACCAACCATCAAGCCCTGCGATAACTGTGTGAATTCACTTGATAAAAGTTCCTGCCCCACCAAGGTTGCTACCCACCATGGGAAATGCTGCAGGAGCAGGAAGAAGGCCTCCTTTGCTGAAGTGTCTAGTGTCGTGGTGATGGCATCTACAACATCTTCCAAGCCTCTCCTTTCAGTGTCCATCGCTCTGCCAAGTCAGGAGAGGCCCTCCCTACCATGGCTTGTGCTGACATGGAGACAAATGAGTGTGGCAGATTTTCATTACTGCAGTCATTGCAGCTTCTTCCTTCACAAATCATGCATTGGGAGGGTTTGAAGGATGTTTTGGGGTCTCACCTGCAGTGTATAGCTCTGAAAAGTGCTGTATTACTCTGGAAGGTGTGCCGTTGATTCAAGACATTAATTTTGTGGAGTCTGCTCCATACTTATGCTTATCTATTGCAGCCGGTAAGGGCCTAGGGCTGATTCCCAACACACCTTATATCTACTGCAGCTCCCCTCATGGTAGAGAATTTTGTCTGCCCACCACAGGCTTCATCTATGTCCTGCCCACTCTATGAGAAATGTTGCATGACCAAGAGTGACTACTTTAAAAGTTTTCATTATCTATCTTGAATGCTACAAGGTCTCCACTTCCAGTGATATCTAACCCCACACCACATACATATGGCCCCTTGAATCCACTCCTATGCTTGCCATACGCCACCACCATTCCCAAGCACAGCAAGACAGAGGTAAAGGCATACCTAAACTTATTGAAAATTTATGCTGGAACATTATTCAGTCTATTCAATCTTGGGAAGCCACCAAATGACAGGATGGTGGTGGTAGCTAAAAATATGGCAGCCCTGGATGCATTGTGCATTACCAATATCTTAACACCTTGTGTTTGAGGGAGACTCATCACACCAGTGAACCCTTTGACATGGTGTCTTTTGTCCCTGTTGCTCTTCAAGACAGTGGCAGATGCCTTCTTGCTCTTCCACCAAGTGGAATTAGAACAGAAGAGCAGGGAATTAACGGCTTTCATCACCCCTTGGGAGAAGTGTCAGTATTGCCTACCCCCATGGGTTATGCTCAGCTTCAGATGACAATACCCAGCTGTTTGACGATGACATACAAGACGTTCCCAACCAATACAACTGCGTGGATAGCGTACTAATGTACAAGAGCAGCATGGAACAGGCTTTCTGATCACCTGTGCAAGGAACAAAATCACCCTCAAGATGGAAAAGTTAAGTTTCTGCTGATGAGAGGTGGAGTTTGTGGGCTTTCACCTAGGTTGGGAAAAGGGTAAGCCTACCAGCAAGTGTGTATCCACCATAAGAAAATTCCTCATGGCCATCCATCCAAACATTACTGATATTAAGTAGAGGCATAATAATTTGAACCAGCTGTATCCCTTCCTCGCTAAGGCATCCATCTTGGATACTTTATAGGGAATTCCTGAAATAATCGACAAGCAGATATAAGGTGTGTTGGGACAACCAGCTTCAGCTAAGTTTCCGTCAGGCACAGGACACTATCTGTCAGTTGACTGTGGATGTATTGGTCTACTACAACATCACTTGCCTAACTGCTGCAATTACTTACTAAAGCAAAGAAGTAATCGGATTCGTCATTCCACAGCAATTCTGCATGTGTACTTCCACAGATACATCCTTTTGTTGCAAAGGAGGGTGGCACCTGGCTCTGTGTGGTAGCCATCACCTATCATCTCACCCACATGTTGAAGTCCTCTATATCAGAGACTTCAATGTATACCAAAGTGAGTGGCTTCATTTTTTCTCACTGATGTGGGAGAAAGTGAGGCCCTGTTTTCTTATTATTTATGATCCGGAGCAGATTATCAAACATCCTACTCATGTTCCTGATGCCCACAAACATCCAGCTAACACTCTTGACTATTTTTTTACATTTAATCCTTCAATCATTTCATATTCTGCGCTTTCTCCTCTTGGTGAATGTGACCAATCTTTTATCTCAATCTCTTCCATTTTCACTCCTTCATCAATTCCTCCTACTCATTGCCACATTCGATCCTTTGAGCGCTTCCAACCCGATGATTTACGTAACTTTCTTTTTGATTTCTCGCGGGATGATTTCTGCTTTCAGACTCACAACCCTGATCAGGTAGCCCTAAAAGTTGCTGAGATCATAACCTGGGAATGGAGGTATTCATCCCCTCCTCAATCAAAGCATTTTCTCCCCCTAATCCTTAGTGTGACCGTGCCTGCTCCATTGCTATTTTAATCAGGGTTCGAGCATACCAGTTGCATCAAGGCTCGCCTTCTTATTTAGTTGCTCTGCTTTTATTACAGCTAGGAATCGTTGCACTACCCAGATTTGAATGTCTAAAGCTTCCTTTTTAAGAAGGAAAGTTAATGACTTTACTTCATCTCTCACTGATAAATGTTTCTGGTCCTTAGCCAGAAACCTCTCCAAAAACTTCTGTTACTCTAGCTTTCCCCCTCTCGTCAGTCCTGATGGCTCTATAGTTTGTTTTCTCAGTGACATTTTTTTTTACCAACTTTTCCATAGGCAATTCCGGTGCACCTGTTACTGATACTTTACTCCTCTTTAACCCTATACCATCCCAAACTCTTTCTTCACCCAAAGTCCACAAGATTCTTCTTTCTCTAAAGATAAACAAGGCATTTGGACCCGATGGTATTCCTGCAAGGCTCCAAAGGATTTTGCAGATGAACTGGCTTCTGTGCTTTGCAGTCTTTTTATTTTCAATCTCTCAATTAGTATAATCCTTCATCTTGAAAGTTTGCTCTATTTCATTCTGTTCCTAAGAAGGGTGGCTCTCTATTCCTTCAAACTACCGAACTATTGTTTTAACCTCTGCTATTACTAAAGTATTCAAAACTTTGCTCTATTTTCCCTTCTTGAAACTTCTCGTTATTAACGATCTTCTTCAGCCCAATCCTTCTCTCTTCTCCACACCTTTGCCGACGATTTCTACCCTTCATTTTCCTCTGCCTTCTCTGCACAGCATTCATATGCTACTCATAATCAGTATCGTATCACTCTTGCTACCATTCTCAACTCCGATTTGCAGAGGGTATATGAGTGGGGGCACCCTTAATTTAGTTAAATTAAATGCCTTCAAGAAAGTTTCTAGCTATTTCATTAACTTCTTCTCCTCCTGATAGCCCTATTGTCTTCAAAGCTAACAAAGTTTACCCTCTTAATTCTGTTAACATATTAGGAATCCAGATATCCTTTAATTTGTCTTGGTAGAGTCATATAATCCAAATTTTTAAATCTGCATCCAAATAATTGGTGGTTTTTGCTTCATTTTCGTCATTCTTTTCCTCTTTACATTTACTTAAAATCTATAAAAGTCTTATCCGTCCCTGCTTAGAATATTGGTCAGACACATTTAGGGTTCTTCTCCTTATATTTTTCTCCTTGAGGGGGGTTAAATCTGAGGTAATCGGACTTATCAGTGACACCTCTCTTACTTCTAATCTGGATTCTCTTTTCCTCACCGAAAATTATAATCCAATTTTTTGTCTATAGTTCCATCGCTGCTCTGATGAGTTGGCGAGTTCCATCCTTCCCATACTTCTAAGGCCACATAACACCCGCCAAGTGGCCTCATTTCACAGGTCCTGTGTGTAGAGTTTTAGCTCGTAATTGCTCAGTACAGTGACTGCTTCACCTAATCCACCTCCAGAATATGGAGCCCTCTTCCTCTTTCTGCCTTTTTTAATTCATATAACCCATCTTCCTTTAAAAAGCGGGTATATCGTGATTTCAGGGCCTAATCCTGTCATATCTCTAGGTACTCAATACTTAGATATTTTTTTCAGTCTGTCCTTCTCCTATCGTGTATCAGTCCCTTAATTCTGTCTTCTCCTTAAAATTCTGCTTTTTCTTCATCTTAATGTTTTCTTGGTGCTCGGGCTCCCCTGATAATTTTGTGAAGCATTAATCAACAAAAGAAATGTCCTTAATGGTATATTAAACACAGAAAACGTCGATTTGCAGGTTGAAATTCTAACAAAAGTCTTCCGTGAATGCCTTGATAATTGTGCACCCATTATAACAAGAAAAATAATCCCCCCCTCAGCCCCCTGGCTAACTAATTATATCAAAGAGGCAATGCAAATAAAAAATCAAATACAAAAAGAGCTAATAATTAATTGATTGATATGAATCTCCGCGAATGCTATAAAGTAGAAAAGAAACGTGTCAGATCCCTCATCGATATAAGTACTAAAAACTTTTACAAAAGCAATATAATGACTCTAGACATGATACAGCGGCAACATAGAAAGTTATAAGAAGCATGATACAGATTGGAAAAACTACTTCAGAAAGTTACGAAAATATTACGGAGCTGAAAGACATGCGGAAAACTTTAATAACTACTTTGCTAACATTGGGAAAAATACATATGAGAAAACGCAAGAAAACATCAACTCAGTGGACATGAGTAATTACTTAAATGACAGTTCTTCCAATGTAAGCATAAGAGAATACGTCAAGATCAATCCTGTCGATTGTACTACCCTAATTCTTACCATAAAGAGTCTAAGAAACTCTGGTTCATATGGTCCAGATGGTATTCCATTTCAATTTATCAAAGATGCTCTACCCATGATTGTATTTTACTTTTAACTATTATAAACACCTCCATTGTTACTAAAAGGTTTCCTGATTCTTGGAAAAAAAATCACATGTAATACCTCTGCATAAAAAGGGGGACAGAGAAGATGTGACAAACTATCGTTCCATTTCCCTGCTACCCATTTTCTCTAAAATATTAGAAAAATTTGTTGCATACCAACTAATGTCGTAATTTAGAGACAATCAGACTATCATCTCTTAACCAACATGGTTTCAGACCGAAACTCTTAACGGAAACTGCTCTGCTCAAAGTCACTAATAGAATTTATAATAATATAGATAAGAAAAATATCTCTCTGCTTGTATTATTAGACTTATCAAAAGACTTCGACAGTGTAAACCATGAAATTCTTATTAATAAATGTACTAACCTAAATATTGACCCGACCTGGTTTAGAGAGTATCTATCTAATCGTAGACAGTCTATCCATCTTAACAGCATAATCTCAACAAAAATGTTTCATTTGATGTTCCACAAGGATCAGTCCTTGGCCCTATCCTATTCTCCATTTACGTTAATGATCTATCTTGTTTCATTCCCGACTGTCTAGGTGTACAATATGCAGATGACACTCAGCTACTCCTTAGTGGTGATATTAATCATCTCCCAGAGTTAATCTTAAGAGTAGAAAACATTCTGTCAAAAATTCAAACCTCCTTTCAAGAAATTGGGCTGTTAATTAACAAAAGTAAAACACAATGCATGTTTATTGGTTCATGGTACCATATTGCACAAATTTCAGAAAACGCAACAAGTAGTTTTTGTGGCAATATCATTACACCTAGAAAAACAGTCAAAAATCTAGGAATTCACTTTGATAACTACATGTTGTTTGATTCCCTTATGGATAAGAAAAAATAAATAAATTATACAGGTGCTGTGGAGACTGGGGCAGATGAGTCTGGAGAGGCAAGAGAACCTGCAGCATATGATGGAGATAATTGGGCAGGTGAGTCTATAGAGGCACCTGGGGTAGAGGGTACAGGATATGATTCTGGGGGATCTGCCTTCACGAAGAATTGGTTGAGACAAACCTGGAAGAATGCCCTCTTCTTTTCCTCCTAGATTTTCTTGTAACACTGCAAGCAACCCGTGACCCCTTTGGCGATTTTAATGTACCTGGCAGTGTTGGAGTCCTGAGCCTGGAGCATTGCCAACCCTTTCTCTAACAGGGCAAAATATTATTTCAGTTCTCTGGTTGTGAATCTCTTGGGATCTGGGCTTGGTGCAGGTATTTCTTCCTTTTCAACCATCTGCTTCTCCAGCTGAATGAGGTCCTCAGCCAATAACTCTTCTCCATGAGATTCCAGTAGCTCTCCTACATCATAAGGTTCCACCTCCAACTTGAGTTCCTTACTCAGGGTAACAATGTTCTTAATGACAGCCCCAACTGCCTCCTCAAAGCTATAAATGTCATTCACACACTGGAGGCACAGTTTCTTCCATGCCCCATTCAAGTTCGTCTGTTTAACTTCCTCCCAAGAATCAGCAATTTTCATGAGAGCCTAAAGCATACTGTAAGAGTTCCAAAACTCCTTGAGAGTCAAGTTCTTGTCCTTCTCAGTTGCCTTGAGAAGGACATAGCAAAAGTCCTTCATAAGTAATAGGCCTTGAACGAGGCAATGACCTCCTAATCCCATTGGCTGTAACAGTGAAGAGGTGCTAGGTGAAAGATAAACCTTTTCACCTTTCACCTTATACCTTTCACCTAATACCACTTCCCTGTTACAGCCAATGGATCTGGAGGTCATTGCCTCTTTCAAGGCCTCTTACCTCTGCAGGACTATTGCTAAGATCCATTGGCTGTAACAGGGAAGTGGTATTAGGTGAAAGGTAAACCACCGTTATATTATGATGAAAGTCGTCCAACTAGGGAGGGTGATCAAGGGCATTCACCAGCACTAGCAACACCTTAAAGGGCAAACCCTTGGAAGCACAGTACTTCTTGACTTCCAGAACTCCTTGAGAGTCAAGTTCTTGTCCTTTTCATTAGCCCTGAGAGCCATAGTAATTGTCCTGGAAGTAGTAGGCCTTGAAAGAGGCAATGACCATCTGATGCATTAGCTGTAGCAGGAAAGTATTAAGCGGGAAGTGACCAGGGGCATTGTGCAGAGCTAGAAACACCTTTAAGAGCAGACCCTTCGAAGAACAGTACCTCTCCACTTCCGACAAAAAAAGGTTGCAGAACCAGTCCTCAAGTATCTGAAGGATTATCCAAGCCTTCTTGTTTGACTTCCAGACAACTGGCAGTTGGCCCTTCCAAATGTCTTTGAGTGCCCTTAGACTTTCTGCCAAGTAAACCAACTAGGGCTTCAGTTTGCAGTCTCCAGCAGCATTAGCCCTCAAAAGCAAAGTCAATCTCTCCTTGCTAACCTTATGGACTGTTTCTGTCTTCTCCTCCTTGGCTGTATGTATGACTAGGCATATGCCTCCAAAACAAGCTAGACTCATCCATGTCTATACTTGTTCAGCACAGTAGCCCCCCCTCCCCCCTTAATTATTTCTGCTGACACACTGGGAAACTCTTTTTCTGCTTTCTCACCACCACTAGCAGCTTCACCTTGCATCCTTAGGTTATGCAAATTGGCACAAGTCTTACAATGATTAAACCAACCCTTGCTACCCACAAACTCTTCACTTTCACTCCCTTCCCCCTTTTCACTTTTGACGGTATTGAACAATCTTTTAGCTTTTTCCTGTATAAACATGATGCTCATGAGATAAGCCGTCAATGCTGGGCATCCAGCCAAAGCACAAATAACTTTCTTCCATTTTGATTATGAGGCCACTACAATGCTTTATAATCTTAGCGAACATCAGAGGAGCAAAACCTTTCACATATATTAGGATGCAATCTTTATCCTTTAATGATCATTACCGCTTCGAACGGGCTAACCCCAGTGAGCGGCAAATGTTCGAAGCACTTTCTCCCTTTTCCGAGAGTTATATTTATTCAGTTTTAATTTCCATGGTGATGACTTTCCTTTTGTTTGCAGCACTGCCGTCAGTAAAATCACCACTACATTTGTGAGGCATAGAACAGGCCAATATTGAGCGAACATAAACAAAACCACTGATAGAGTAGATGAGCACAAGAACAATATGGCGTACAAGAGTAAACTGAGTGACACTTCTTCTTCTCAGTCTAATGCCACATGATGATGTATTCTTTTGCAATGCTCAACAAACTCTTTCGCATGGAGATCATATTTAAGGCTATGTATTTGGTAACTTTGTAGATAAATAAAATATAATTCCTTCATATAATAAAATACATAAACAAATAATAATATAAAGCCATTAACTTTATATGTACAAATACAACAGTGCTGCTAGCTATGTATTTGTATGCAACGATCACATACTGTTAGCATATAATGTTTGTATTTACCAAACAAACCAGGTAGGTAAAAAAATGGATTTATTAAAAATTTATGGGCCTCTGCTGTAATGACGGAACATCGTGTGTATATATATATATATATATATATATATATATATATATATATATATATATATATATATATATATATATATATATATATATATATATATATAAATATATATAAATGGCATCAAAGATCTCTGCAATATATATAAATGTCTTGGGAAAAACACCATGTTTCGAATATTCCCTATGAAGAGTATAGAGAGAAACATCTCCAACTGAGGTAACAATCCTCTTTTTCAGTAATGATTCTTTGACACAAGTTTCTCGAAGACTTGGTGTGTGAGCTTTCGAAGGCTCCAAGGCTCCATCGTTAGGCTGATGAATAAGCACCAGGATTGGAGCTCTCTTGGGAAAAAACGATAATTGGGAATCTCCTCTTCCACAGGGGTAAAATATCTTTCTCCAAGAGTAAGTCTTCAACAACCCGTGGTTAAAATTCATTGTTCCTCAGTGCCTTTCCGAGAAATTGGGTGATATGAATTGAAAGAGGGGAAGATCTTGACATCTTATATGAAGATATGGCATCAGAGAAAGCTGCAAAATTTACACAGGTCTTATAGAGACACTATGCTTCGAATATCCCCGCTGAAGAGTATAGGGAAAAGCATCTTCCACTGAGGTAATAATCCTCATAGATATATATAGGTATAGCATCAATGAAGGCTGCAAAATTTACGCAAGTTTCCTTAAAAAAAAAAACTCCTTTGAAAAGAGATTTAATGAACAAACTTTTATGGAACAGACGATAGTTTGGAATGCTGATTCCATTATGGCCCGAATATTCTGTTCAACAAACAGTATTTATGTATTACTATACCTTGGTGCTTGTTCAAGGAATCTGATGCTGCTTACTAAAGCTTACACACCAAGTCTTCAAGAAACTTTTGCCAAATAATAATATCTGGAAAAAATGAGATATGTTACCTCTATGGGAGATGCACTCTCAATACAGCCTCTTCAAGTGAGATATTTGAGGCTTAGTGTTTTGATAACTTAAAGGAGTAACGGCTCAGGCTCAAAGACCAGGGCCGGTGCTTGGATACTACTCTAATACAAGAAATCCATGCCTAATAGAAAAAGCTGAGAAATTACAACAAACACTAGAATTATTGAAATAAATTAATTTGAAAGCTGCCATTGGAACACAATAATTCAAGGCCGAGTTTATTTATGTGAGAGTAGAAAAATGGACTACGGAAGTTTTCAAACTGATAGAAAATCTAGTATGCACTACCTTCACATATGATCTGAAACATACGTGAACCTACATATCAAGAACACTCCGATAATAAAAATCAACTGCAAGAACTTGGGAACAGCATTAGATATAGATTAATTCCAGTTTCAAGAAAAGGACAGATACATTCAGACGCTGAGAGGGAATGCTTACTTTACCATCATGATTAGGAAATCAGAGTCTAATCAACCCTGCAAAGAGTGCCCTCTATGAGTACTAAAATTCTACACAACCAACTTTATCTTTGAAAGATCATATACCAGCACAAGACACACGAGCAGATAATGATAATTTATGATATCCAAGAATAAAAAAAATATATATATTTATAAAAGTCTTGCACAATGCCCAGATTTCTTCTAAAATAAATACGAACATTAAAATAGTTCAGGATTCTGGAGCCTCTAACTGGCTCTCAGCTTTACTGATCATGGCAAAGGGATTCAGTCTTAGTAAACAGGCCTACTCGACATGCCCATGCAGAAATTCTATTGAAAAGATCATGCTATAGCTTTGTGTGTAAAAGACACATGGTAGTCCGGAATATGGCCGTTCTGGTACTGGAGGATTTAGCAGTTGAGCCTGTCCCTCAACCACTTACTTGAAAAGTAATGTCTAATAAGACAGCTACTAGGTCTAATGAGGCATGAGCTGAAATAAGTACAAGAGAATTCTGGGAAAGAGGTAAAAGCCTTCTTAATTATCAGACTGTTTTGGCCTGCTGGCCCCAAGCCATTGCCATCAGTCACTTGAAACTGTCCATGTAAAGATTGAAAAGGACAAGATAAGGCAGTGCTAAGAGCGAATCATTAACACTGAATAAAAATAAATTCCAACCTATAGTGCTTACAACAACTGAGGTTATGGGACTCCAAGCCAAAATCTTTAGTTCAAGATTTTCAAATTTCACGGCAGAAAAAAAAGGGTCCTCTAGTCAGTGCCACCAAATTCATGAGGCTGACTTGCCTGAAGCCTAGGGGTCCACCAAAGCAGGGTCCCACCAAAGCAGGGGCCCATACAACCTTTTCTTTTCTTTTAGTAATGCTAACACTATGAATACGGCAAACACACCCTGCATGTCACTAAAATTAACCTCTTTGGTATGAGAGAAGCTAAGTCTGCATTAAATTACATAAAAAAAAAAAAAATTTGATCGATTTAAGGAAAATGTTGAAGTGGACCCAGGGATGGCCGGAATGGGTGGTAATCACCTGTTCAGACCTTACCTATGAGTTTGATATTGGTTTGTGGCAAGACTTAATGGAAGAGCTGCATGATTACTGGTGCAGGAAGGGAAGCAGTGACTGCCTCTTTGAAGCTGCAGACATTGCTAACTCCATTCAAATAGATGGAAAGCAAATAAGATATTTTTGCGAGTTCACGTTTTACTGTTCTCTACCAAATGGAGAGAAAAAAAGAAACTGGCTTTGTTACTCCCAAGTACAGGCAAAGCATTTTGCTTCCAATGCAAGCAGTATTCACAAGAAAATAGTGCTTTTTCCTAAAGTGGTTTCTGCGACTGGAAAAATGCTGCATAGAGAATGGTGGCTCATGTGAGCAGTAAAGGCAACAGGGATGCTATCATGGCTTTGTGTTGAAAAGTAAAGACATCTGGCTATGTGAATTCACTGTTGATAGGGTAGTGCCAAGCTGAGTGTGCTTATGCTAAAGCTGTGCTGGAAAGAGTAGTTTCTACAAACAACTTCTTAGCTGAAGGCTAAGTGGCAACTTCTTGGGCACACTGGAATTATTTTCCCAGTTTGATCCATTATTAATCGCTTACTTAGAAAAGTATGGCAATAAGGGGAAGGGATCAGTTTCTTACCTGTATTACAGGGCAAGAATTATTGAGCACGATTATTGAGGAAATCAAGATAGATAAATATTGTTCACTTTTTGTCGACTCCAGCCCTGGTGCAAGTCAATCTGACAAGTTGTGTTGTGTTTTCCGATGTCTTTGACAGTCAGCTTGTTGAAATGCTTGTGTAGTTTATTGAGATGAAAGGTCATGGTGCTGCAGAGCTTGAACACAGCATTTGCACTTCTTTAGAAAAACATCATATTTGTAGAGGGGCTGTTGTTAATAGAGCTTGGTATACATCAGTAAAACTTGGGAATTTTAATAATGAATATATTATTGCCTTTCAAAAGTCCACTCAAAATCAGAATAAAAATTCTACTCCTCTACAAAAAAAAAAGACCTTCTAAACTATAGATGTAATGTTTACAGTCACTTAAATTCATATCTGCAATTCACATTACAGATATTAGAAAACAGAATTACTATTTGGAAATAAAGAATATATATTTCAACCACATCTACAAGAGTATATTACTCTGATGCACATTAAATAATAATGTCATCCTCTCTGAAGCAATACTTGCAAAATGTCCATGGTATGCAATATGAAATAAAAGTAAAAGTTTATGGAACATTTATACATAACACTAAAGAGCCATTTAGTGAGTGTTCTTTGCCATAGCATTACAGATTAAGTATATTGACTGTAGAGGCCAATCATATGATAGTGCGTCAAACATGAGTGGCAAATACTCGAGATTGCAAGCAAGAATTCGGGAAAAGAACCCTCTTGCCGACTGCAATCCTTGCTCTGCACACTCCCTCAACCTGGTAGGCCATTCTGCTGTAGATAACATTTCTGCTGTTTCAAAGTTTTTTGAAATGGTAGAGACCGTTTACTGCATTTTCAGCACATCAACTCGTCGGTGGGAACTTTTAGTTAATGCCCTTCGTAGCCTGCCTGTTGTCAAGTGCCTGGGGGACACTAGATAAGCTGCCCACTCTGATGCTTCAAAGGCACGCAACTGTGGATAAGAAAAAATAAGGAATGTTTTAGAGCAATTTACTGAACACCCGGGGTCTGTGCCTACTGCAACATTAACACTCCTACTGCAAGGCTCATGGACCTTGAATCTCCCGACTTTGATGTTCTCTGGCTAAAATTCTATCTCTCCACTACCACTAGCTTCCTTTGCTTCTGCTACCATTTTCCAAACTCCACCGAGTTTGTGTCTTTCTTTGAATATCTGTCATCGTATCATGAGTCCTTGCTATCTTCTCACCCACATGCCAAAGTTCTCAACATTGGAGACTTCAATGTACACCACAGTGAGTGGGTTCATTCTTCTCACACTGATATGGAAAGAAGTGAGGCCCTTGCTTTCTCTATTACTCATGATCTGGAGCAAATTATCAAACATCCTACTCGTGTTCCTGATCGTCGCGAACATGCAGCAAACACTCTTGACCTATGTCATACTTCTAACCCTTCAAACTACTCTTATTCTGTGCTTTCCCCTCTTGGTAAATCTGACCACTCTATGATCATGACCGCGGGAATGGAGGCGTACATCCCCTCTTCTACAAAAACTTTCTCTCCCCCTAAACCTTGGTTTCACTGTGCCTGCACACCTATCTTACCAAGCCTCTCCTTCCGATTTAACTCGCTCTGCTTTTATTGTAGCTAGGAACTGCTGTGCTGCTCAGATTCGAAGGTCTAAGGATTCCTTTATAAGAAGGAAAGTTGACGACCTTAACTCCTCTCCCACTGACAAATGCTTCTGGTCTTTAGCCAAAACCCTCTCCAAAAACATCTGTAACTCAAGCTCTCCCCCTCTCATTCATTCTGATGGTTCTGTAGCTTGCTCTCCCACTGACAAAGCCACTCTCTTTGTCTCTCATTTTTTCAGCCAACTCTTCTATAAACGATTCCAGCACACCTGTTCCTTAATCTTTACCCATTCTTAACCCTATGCCCTGCCTTATCCTTTCTTCACCCAAAGTTCATAAGGTTCTTCGCTCACTAAAGACGAACAAGGCATCTGGTCCCGATGGTATCCCTGCAAGGTTCCTTAAGGAGTTTGCAGATAAACTGGCCCCAGTGCTTTGCTGTCTTTTTCGCCTCATTCCGTCAACCAGTGTCTATCCTTCATCTTGGAAGCATGCTGTACTTCAACCTGTTCCTAAGAAGGGTGACCGCTCTATTCCTGCAAACTACTAACCTATTTCCCTAACCTCCTCTATTGCCAAAGTTTTTGAAACTTTGCTCAATGGTCATTTCATGAAACACCTTGAATCTATCTCAGTTATCTCCAATCATCAGTATGGCTTCCGCAAGGCAAGATCCACTGGTGATCTCCTGTCTATCTTACTCATGTATAGTCATCTTCTCTGAGGAACTATGGGGAATCCTTTGTCGTCGCCCTTGATATCTCTAAGGCTTTTGACAGAGTCTGGCACAAGGCTATGTTGACCAAACTCCCTGCCTATGGCTTTACCCCTTCTTTCTGTTCTCTGATCGCCAGTTTTCTTACTAACTGTTTTATATCTGTAGTTGTTGATGGTGCAACATCTAGCCCTTTCTCTATTACCAGTGGTGTTCCACAGGGCTCTGTTCTTTCACCTACTCTCTTCCTTCTCTTCATCAATGATCTTCTACAATCCCCATCTTCCTCTCTTCTCCATGCCTTTGCTAATGATTCTATCCTTCACTTTTCCTCAGTCTTTTCTTCAAAACCTTCATCTGCTACTCGTAATCAGTCTCGCACCACTTTTTCTTCTACTCTCAACTCCGATATCCTGAGAGTATCTGAGTGGGGCACTCAAAATTTAGCTAAATTCAATGCCTCCAAGACACAGTTTCTGGCTATCTCTTTATCTTCTTCTCCTCCTGATAACCCTATTGTCTTCGAAACTAACGAAATTTCCCCTCTTAATTCTATCAACATATTAGGAATCCATGTAACCTCTAACTTATCTTGGAGGATTCACATAATCTAAATGTCTAAATCTTCATCCAAAGAATTGGGGGTTTTGTTTCGTTTTCGTCATTACTTTTCCTCTTTACAGTTATACAGTTACTTAAAATGTATAAAGTTCTTATCTGTCCCTGCTTAGAATAATGCTCACACATCTGGGATGCCTCTTCTTATACTTATCTCCTTAATAGGGTTGAATCTCAGGCAGTCAGACTCATTAATGATCCTTCTCTTACTTCTAATCTGGATTCTCTCTCTCTTTGCCGTGAGGCATCTTCCTTTTCTCTTTTCTATCGCTACTACTTCCATTGCTGCTCTGATGAGTTGGCGAGTTGCATTCCTCTCCCACTGCCGAGGCAGCGTAACACTCGCCAAGCGGCCTCATCTCACAGGTACTGTGTGGAGATTTGTAGCTCACGGATTGGTCGGTGCTGCTGCTTCTTCCCATCAACCTCCAGACTCTGGAACGCTCTTCCTCCTTCTGTCTTTCCTAATTCTTATGACCTTTCATCCTTGAAAAAGCAGATCTATCGTCATTGCAGGGCCTAGACCTCCAAATCTCTGGGTCCTCTGTACTTTGAGTTTTTTTCTGGCTGTCGTTTTCCTTAGTGTGACATTACCTCATCTCTGCCTTATCCTTAACCTTTTTCTTTTCCTTCATCTTGCTATTTTCTCGTGCCTGGGCCTTTATTGATGAGGGCAGTTTCTGCCTGTCCCAGTGTTGCACTCTTAAAAAAAATAAATAAAAAGGAGGGAAGAGGTATTTTATCCAAGTCGCATACCTTGGAAAATTTCAATTTACTGGTGTCCTGGTCTGTCGTCAATGCAAGGTTTAACCAGACAAACATAAAGTTACAGAGCACAAATATGGATCTGAGCAAGGCCGTGAAGCTCTTAATTATGATGACAGTTTTAGTGATGCTTTTGAGGTCTTTGAGAAGATAGGGTTGATCAAAATTGTTGGTCTCAAAGAAGTTCGAAGAATAAGGATCCCTGCCAAGGATTAGTAAGGCACTGCCTCTTGTGCATGGTTGCGATGCCGAATCTCTCTCTCTCTCTATCTATCTATCTATCTACATATATATATATATATATATATATATATATATATATATATATATATATATATATATATATATATATATATATATATATATATTGCATAGTCTCAACAAAAATGAAAAAGATTTTGTAAGAACTTTGGAAAAGTTTAAAATGATACTGAATCTTTCTGGTGAATATAAACTAAATGTGGATATTAGATATCATATATATATATATATATATATATATATATATATATATATATATATATATATATATATATATATATATATATATATTAATAACACTGAACTGTTAACATACAGTATAAAATGGAAGGAAAAGCCCATTAAATAAAACAATGAAAACATATATAAATAAAGTACTTATTAATTTCGTAACCTAAGCTGGTCACCTTCTCAAAGTACTTTGAGAAGGTGACCAGCTTAGGTCACGAAATTAATAAGTACTTTATTTATATATATTTTCGTTGTTTTATTTAATGGGCTTTTCCTTCCATATATATATATATATATATATATATATATATATATATATATATATATATATATATATATATATATATATATATATATATATATATATATATATATATATATATATATAATTAACTAATTGTGATTACCTAATTGTGATTACCTAATTGTGTTTACGGGAAAGAGCCCAAAGCTCGTATCTTCCCGTCTCCTGATCGCTTCCATTTTATACTTAGTGATACTTATCATACCTGTCCTTAAAACTACGGATTGAGATAGCATTAACTACCTCCTCGCTTAGCCAATTCCAATTATCAACTACTCTTACACTGAAAAAGTATTTTCTTACATCCTGCAAAGAAGTTTTCTTACCAAGCTTCAAACTATGACCTCTAGTTCTAGAGCCAGCCATATCAAAATATCGATCCCTATCCACTCTATCATAACCATGAAGGAATTTAAAGACTGTCACCATATCCCCCCCTCAATCTTCTAGCTTCGAGCGATGGTAAGTCTAATTCCCTCAGCCTCTCATCATAGCTGAGATTGGGTATTTCTGGCACCAGTTTCGTGGCATGTCTTTGAACTTTTTCAAGCTTAGCTATGTGCTTTTTCAAGTGCGGATTCCAAAAGGGGGCTGCATATTCGAGTTTTGGCCTCACATAGGTTACATAAATATTTCTGAACATTTCCTTGTCCATGTGCCTGAAGGCTACCCTTACATTTGATAAGAATGCATATGCTGCCCTTACTATGCCATTTATATGTATTTCTGGAGACAAATCTGCCAGTATGTTTACTCCTAGATCTCTCTCATTTTCTGTCTCTTGAAGTTGTACTCCAGCCACCGAGTAGTCAAGCTTGGGCCTTCTTGCACTTGTACCCATTCTCATTACCTTACATTTTGAAGTATTGATTTTCATTAGCCACTTTTCTGACCACTCATGCAGATTATTTAGATCCTCCTGAAGTTCTCTACCATTGTTCTCGTTTTTTACTTTCTTCACAATCTTTGCATCATCTGCAAACATATTCATGAATGAATTTACAGACTCTGGTAGGTCATTTACATATACAAGGAACAAAAGTGGCCCTAAAACTGAACCCTGTGGAACTCCACTACTAACTCTTCTCCATTCAGACACTGAGTGTCTTACTCTAACCCTCTGTTCCCTTCCTTCTAAGTAAGTTTTTATCCATTCCAAAACATTTCCACCTATTCTAGCCATTGATTGCAGCTTCCTAATAAGTCTCCCATGTGGAACAGTGTCAAACGCTTTCTGGAAGTCTAGCAATATGCAATCTGCCCAGCCCTCTCTTTCCTGTAAGATTTGGCTTACCTCATCATAAAATTCTAATAAGCTTGTTACTGTTGATCTACCTTCTCTGAAGCCATGTTGCCTCACTGACAAAAAGTTGAAGGATTCCAAGTGAAGAGAGATATGTTTCCTTAGTAGTTTCTCCATAACTTTGCAAACTATGCTGGTCAAGGAAACTGGTCTATATTTCAGAGCCGTATTTCTTCTTCCCTTTTTGAAGATAGGTATCACATTTGCTTGTTTCCAGCATCTTGGAATCTCCCCTGACTCCAGTGACTTTTTAAATATGATACTTAGTGCCACTGATTTTGAGTTTGCGCATTTTTTAAGCACATGAGGGGATATGTCATCAGGACCTGTAGCTTTATGAACATCTAAATCCATCAGCACTTTGCATACCTCTGTGGCTGTAAGGTTGATGTTCTCTAATACCGGCCCTTGAGCTTCTATCACTGCAATCTGAGGGGGTGGGGTATTTTCTACTGTAAATACTGACTGAAACTCCTTGTTCAATTCTTTGCTTACGGGAAAGAGCCCCAAGCTTGTAACTTCCCGTCTCCTGGTCGGTTCAATTTTGTACTTAGTGATACTTATCTTACTTGTCCTTAAAGCTAAGGATTGAGTTACCATAAACTACCTCCTCGCTTAGCGAATTCCAATTATCAACTATTCTTACACTAAAAAAGCACTTCCTAACATCCTGCAAAGAAGTTTTCTTACGAACTTCAAACTAATACCTCTAGTTCTAGTGCCAGCCATATCAAAATATCGATCTTTATCCACTCTCTCATAACCATGAAGGAATTTAAAAACCGTCACCATGTCGTGAAGAATTCTTCTCACTACGTTAATATTAGTATTAGACGGGTACAAGGTAAGAATGGACAAGCGGTGATTCCTTTATCTTGATTTATTTTGAGTTTACATGTTCGAGCCTCAATGCCCCGCCCTATGATTAACAAATTCTATGATATTATTCGTGCCCCGGGCAAAGTTCTTACTAACTGTGTCTGCCCCGGAGGCTTCTTGAAATACCCCAAGGGCAGGGCATGGCTTGACATCCAGTCCTGCCAATAAAACTCAAGTGAAATCCAGTCCTGCAAATCAAGTCCAGGTTCGAAGTGGAGTCCCTCCTATTTTGGGGAGGAGCTATTTCAACAAGCCTATTGCAAAGGAGAGGGTGGCAATTGTCTATTGCCATTGGGTATCTCCCCAGGTCATGTACATACTTATAGGTCAAATACTCTTGTGTGGTATTGGGAATAGAGGATTTTTTTGGGTCTCTCACACCCTCTTGAGGCACTTGGCGCCGGGTGATGATCTTCGTGACCCTTTTAATATTGGCCTTATCCCAGCAAAACACTTGAGAGAGCGTTCAATTTCACCTTTGACCTCTAGCATCACACGTTTCCCTTCAGGAATTGCTTCAGGTTTCGGGTTTCAGGATTTCATATAACTGTAGCAAGACTTCAGTCATGCGACATCCCTCCCCACTACACTGAAATATCTCTTATTTCAGTTTCATCATCCTAACTAACATTTGTTTACAATAAAAACGGGGCCGAATTATTTAAGCTATTATCTAAGAAATCCTATTTCTATGAACTCTAAACAGATTACACGAACATAGCATATATATATATATATATATATATATATATATATATATATATATATATATATATATATATATATATATATATATATATATATATATATATATAATATATATATATATATATATATATATATATATATATATATATATATATATATATATATATATATATATATATATATATAATATATATATATATATATATATATTATATATATATATATATATATTTAGTAATTCTACAGACAACTAGAGCATGCAGAGTCTATTTCCTTGTTGGAAATCTTTAATACAAACATATTCTTATATTTAAACAAAAGTAACCTTAATCAGTATGATTTCAGTGTGTAACTAATAATAAACATTAATTAAGATCAAAAGTCAGTTTAGATCATAACGTTATTTCATCTACTTCTCTCCTTTCTTCAAAAAGACATGCCACACACGTATCGTAATATTAATTCCCCATCAAAACAACATTAAAAGAACGATCTGTCATTTATGTCTTTCTTTCGCTAAAACATTACTCCCGCGGAGGAAAAAAAAAAAAAAAAAAGAACCTTGAAAACAGGTGCATTCTCTACACTCGACTTCTTACGCTTTAAGAAATTAGTATACTGTCATAGTGATTGCACGTACATTAAATTTTTCAATTAAAATCAATACATTCGCGTCCCTAAAATTCAATTTAGGCATTAATACAAATAAATGGAACACACTTCCAACGCAATTTCTTTATATTACTCATATAATAACAAAAATGGAGTTTATTACTTCTTATATCTATTAGTACAAATTATCCATGTTAGTAATGGGTACAGAAATTCTACTTTTATCAACTTATTAGGTGCCACACCCCTTATAGGCGGGTTGGCTGAGTTAAAGCATAACTACAAGATAAAATGGCGGCGTCCACCGACCTCAATTTCTTTTACTAATTGTCCCATTACTCACTGGATACATATCACAAGTACTTAGCTATTTTAAGGAGGTGGTCCTGAAGAACTTCATGGCGGAAGGCAAGGAAGGAGGGGGTTCTCCTTCTGGGCGCAGGAGGTTCCCGCCCAATTCTCCATCTCTCGAGTAAAATCGACGAATCGCCATCTTCTTGGTCGGATCCGGCAACTTATATTTCTTGTAATGGGCATTTTCACTCAATGCCCTGGTCACACTTCGGCTTACTAAGAAATATCTTAGGAATAGTTCCTTAAAAGTTTCATAATATTCTCTGTTTGACCACTCATCACTTCTCATCCGCAGACCCAAGTATTTCAGGAAGTCGGCCGCAGGAATTATGGACGGACAGTCGAGGTCTTTTACATTTGCGCCATCGAGGTATAAAATTCACCAGTCTCTTCGGAGGCGTGGGTTCGAATCCCACCGCTGTCACCAGTTGTCGTGATGAATTCTTCTCACTACATTAATATTAGTATTAGACGGGTACAAGGTAAGAATGGAAAAGCGGTGATTCCTTTATCTTGATTTATTTTGAGTTTACATGTTCGAGCCTCAATGCCCCGCCCTATAATTAACAAATTCTATGATATTATTCGTGCCCCGGGCAAAGTTCTAACTAACTGTGTCTGCCCCTGAGGCTTCTTTAAATACCCCAAGGGCAGGGCGTGGCTTGACATCCAGTCCTGCCAATAAACCTCAAGTGAAATCCAGTCCTGCAAATCAACTCCAGGTTCGAAGTGGAGTCCCTCCAATTTTGGGGAGGAGCTATTTCAACAAGCCTCCGGGGCAGACACAGTTAGTTATAACTTTGCCCGGGGCACGAATAATATCATAGAATTTGTTAATCATAGGGCGGGGCATTGAGGCTCGAACATGTAAACTCAAAATAAATCAAGATAAAGGAATCACCGCTTGTCCATTCTTACCTTGTACCCGTCTAATACTAATATTAACGTAGTGAGAAGAATTCATCACGACAACTGGTGGCAGCGCAGTACGGATCAGACGCCTGGAAAACATACGAAGAGACTCTCATATCAGAAGAAACCAGTGCGAAGAAAAGAAAATAAGAATGGCAAACACAGAAATCCAATATATCCCAATTCAAGAAATGAGTGACGAGGCAAAACACCGGAGAATTCTCAAACTGGAGGAGCACGTGCGGCGCCTACAAACATCTGCCGATGCCGCTCCGTCGAGAAGGAACGTGGTCAACGCCGACAGAGAAACCGACGCCTCAAACATCGACGAACAGCCTGCCGCTCCGAGCCCCGTGGTGACACAAGGAATGCAGCAGGACAAGCCCCCACCCCGTGCCCTGGTTGTAAAGGCGCCTTGAGTCAAAAATTCACCAGTCTCTTCAGAGGCATGGGTTCGAATCCCACCGCTGCCACCAGTTGTCGTGATGAATTCTTCTCACTACGTTAATGTTAGTATTAGACGGGTACAAGGTAAGAATGGACAAGCGGTGATTCCTTTATCTTGATTTATTTTGAGTTTACATGTTCAAGCCTCAATGCCCCGCCCTATGATTAACAAATTCTATGATATTATTCGTGCCCCGGGCAAAGTTCTAACTAACTGTGTCTGCCCCGGAGGCTTCTTGAAATACCCCAAGGGCAGGGCGTGGCTTGACATCCAGTCCTGCCAATAAAACTCAAGTGAAATCCAGTCCTGCAAATCAAGTCCAGGTTCGAAGTGGAGTCCCTCCTATTTTGGGGAGGAGCTATTTCAACAAGCCTATTGCACAGGAGAGGGTGGCAATTGTCTATTGCCATTGGGTATCTCCCCAGGTCATGTACATACATATAGGTCAAATGCTCTTGTGTGGTATTGGGAATAGAGGATTTGTTTGGGTCTCTCACACCCTCTTGAGGCACTTGGCACAGGGTGCTGATCTTCGTGACCCTTTTAATATTGGCCTTATCCCAGCAAAACACTTGAGAGAGCGCTCAATTTCACCTTTGACCTCTAGCATCACACGTTTCCCTTTAGGACTTGCTTCAGGTTTCAGGTTTCAGGATTTCATATAACTGTAGCAAGACTTCAGTCATGCGACAACCATATCCCCCTAAGTATTTTAGCTTCGAGTGATTGTAAGTCTAATTTCCTCATAACTGAGATTGTGTATTCAGCCATTAGTTTCGTGGCATGTCTTTGAACTTTTTCCTACTTCACTATGTGCTTTTTCAAGTGCGGATTCCAAAAGGGGGCTGCATATACCAGCTTTGGCCTCACATAGGTTACATAAATATTTCTGAACATTTCCTTGTTCATATCCCTGAAGGCTACCCTTACATTTGCTAAGAAAGCATATGCTGCCCTTGCTACGCCATTTATATGCATTTCTGGAGACAAATCGGCCAGTATGTTTACTCCTAGATCCCTCTCATTCTCTATCTCTTGCAGTTCTACTCTTGCCATTTGGCATTCAAGCTTGGGCCTAAGAACTTGTACTTGTACCCATTCTCATTGCCTTACATTTTGAATTATTGAATTTTATTTTCTGACCACATTATGTCTTTCTGACAATTTCTACCCTTGTTCTCGTCTCTTACTTTCTTCACAATCTTTGCATCATCTGCAAACATATTCATGAATGAATTTACAGACTCTGATAGGTCATTTACACATATAAAGAACAAACGTGGCCTAAAACTGAACTCTGTGGAACTCTATTACTAACTCTTCTCCATGCAGACACTGAGTGTCTCACTCTAACCCTCTGTTCCCTTCCTTTAAAGTAAGTTTTTATCTATTTCAAGACATTTCCACCAATTCTTTCCATTGCTTGCAGATTCCTAATAAGTCTCCCGTGTGGAACCATTTCAAATGCTTTCTGAACATCTCGGAATATGCAATTTGTAGAGCCCTCTCTTTCCTGTAAGATTTGGCTTACTTCATCATAAAATTCTAATAAGTTTGTTACTGTTGATCTACTTATTCTAAATCCAAGTTGTCTCACTTACAAAAATTTGAAAGATTCCAAGTGAAGAGAGGTGTTCTTTCTTAATAGGTTCTCCATATCTTTGCAAACTATGCTGGTCAAGGAAACAGGTCTATTGTTTAGAGCTGTATCCCTCCTTCCCTTTATGAAGATAGGTACCATGTTCACTTGTTTCTAGCATCTTGGATTGTCCCCTGATTCCAGCGACTTTTCAAATATGATACATAGTGCAGCTGTTATTGATTTAGCCCACTTTTTAAGTACATAAGAGGATATATCATCAGGACCTGTAGCTTTATGGGCAACTAACTCCAGTAGCGCTTTGCATACCTCTGTGGCTGAAAAGATGATGTTCTCTAATACCGGCCCATGAGCTCTTATCTTTGCAATCTGAGGGGGTGGGATATATTCTGCTGTAAATACTTACTGAAACTCCTTGTTCAATTCTTCACAGATCTCTTCATCCGTCTCAGTGATGCTTCCATATGATCTTTTTAGCTTTAAGACCTGTTCTTTTACCTTTGATAAAGCAATGGAAAAGTTTGGGATTTTCTTTAGTCTTCCTGGTGATATTCCATTCATATTCCCTCTCTGCCTCTCTTCTTTTACTTAGGTTATAATTTCTTGCTCTTTTATAAGGCTGCCAGACATTTATGCTTTTCTCATCTTATCCATTTTCTAGCATTTGTCTCTCCAATTTTTAGCTCTCTTACACTCATTATTGAACTATTTCTCTCTGGCATGAATAGCTCCCATATTGGTGGAAAGCATACAACAATCTACTTCCTTTTCATAATATTCACAAAAGATGTGTGTAATTAGCTATTTGTACTTGTGCTTACGGGAAAGAGCCCCAAGCCCGCAACTTCCCATCTCCAGGTCGGTTCCATTTTGTACGTAGTGATACTTATCATACTTGTCCTTAAACTATGGATTGAGTTAGCATTAACTACCTCCTCTCTTAGGGCATTCCAATTATCAACTACTCTTACACTATAAAGGTACTTCCTTACAGCCTGCAAGGAAGTTTTCTTACGAAGCTTCAAACTAGGACCTCTAGTTCTAGTGCCAGCCATAGAGAAATATCGATCCCTATCCACTCTGTCATAACCATGAAGGAATTTAAAAACCATCACCATATCCCCCTTCAATCTTCTAGCTTCAAGAGATGGTAAATATAATTCCCTCAGCCTCTCATCATAACTGAGATTGGGTATCTCTGGCACCAGTTTTGTACTTAGTAATTTTCATCATACTTGTCCTTAAAACTATGGATTGAATTAGCATTAACTACCTCCTCGCTCAGTGAATTCCAATTATCAACTACTCTTACACTTGAGATGTACTTCCTTACATCCTGCATAGATGTTTTCTTATGAAGCTTCAAGCTATGACCTCTAGTTCTAGTTCCAGCCATATCAAAATATCACCGATCCCTATTCACTCTGTCATAACTATGAAGGAATTTAATACCCATTATCATATTCCCCCTCATTCACCTAGCTTCAAGTGATGGTAAGTCTAATTCCCTCAGCCTCTCCTCATAACTGAGATTGCATATTTCCAACATAACTATATGCTTTTTCAAGTGTGGATTCCAAGAGGGGGCTGCATATTCAAGCTTTGGCCTCACATAGCTTACATGACTATTTCTGAACATTCCCTTGTCCATGTTTCTAAAGACTATGCTTACCTTTCCTAAGAAAGTAAATGCTGTCCTTGCTATGCCATTTATAGGCATTTCCGGAGGCAACTCTGCCAGTATGTTTACTCTTAGATCTCTTTCTTTCTACATCTCTTGAAGTTCTTCTCTTGCTATTGAGTATCCAAGCTTGAGCCTTCTTGCACTTGCATTACCATATACTTTGAATATAGAATTACATGAACCACTTTTCTGACTACTCATGCAGATTATTTAGTTCTTCCTGAAGTTCTCTACCATTGTTCTTTTCCCTTACTTTCTTCACCATCTTTGATCATCTGCAAACATATCTAAGAATGAATTTACAGACTCTAGTAGGTCATTTACCTATACAAGGAACAAAAGTGACCCTAATAATGAACCCTTATTAGGGTTCATTACTGAGTGTTTTTCTCTAACCCTCTGTTTCCTTCCTCCAAATTAAGATTTTATCCATTCCAGGACATTTCCACCTATTTTCACCATTACTTGCAGCCTTTTAATATGTTTCCCATGAGGGACTGTATCAATTGCTTTCTGAAAATCTAAGAATATGCAATCCGCCTAGCCCTCTCTTTCCTTTAAGATCCGGCTCACTGACCAAAAGTTGAAGGGTTCCAAGCGAAAAGAGATATGTTTTCTTAGTACTTTTCATATCTTTAAATTACAGGTCTGTAATTTAAAGGCGTATCCCTTTCAAATCTCCCCAGATTCCGTTGACTTTTCAAATATGATGCACAGCTCCTTAAATATTGGTTTAGTGCATTTCTTAAGTACGCAAGGGGATATATCATTAGGACCTGTAGCTTTTTGGGCATCTAATCCCATCAGCGCTTTGCATACCTCTGTGGCTGAAATGATGATGTTTTCTAATACCTGCTCATGATCTCTACAATCATAGGGGGTGGGGTATTTTCTGCAGATCTCTTCATCTGTCTCTGCAATACTTCCATCCACTCTCTTGAACCTTAAAACCGGTTTTTTTACCTTCAGTTTTCCTCTGATAAAACTGTAGAAGAGTTTGGGATTTTCTTTATCCTTCTTGGTGATATCCTTTCCATAATTTCTTTTGGCTTCTTCTTTTTCTTAGAAAATCTTTTCTTGCTGTTTTATTGGTCTGTCAGGCATTTATATTTTATCTTCTATACGTTTTCCAGCATTTGTCTCTCCAATCCTTAGTTCTCTTACACTCATTTTTGAACCATTTCTCTCTAGCTTGTTTAAATTCAATATTGGTGGAAGGTATACAACAAGTGACTATCTTCCCATATTCCTAAAATAATTTGTACATGTCTTGTACATATTTGTTGTTAAATAAGGTCCTCCAGCCAATAACTGCAAAATGCTCAGCAACTTTGATATAATCTTTTGATAATTCCTCCTCGTGTCCTTCTCAGTGCCTCTACTTTCTGGCAGAATATATTCTATGATATACTCCATCAACAACACACCGTGTTCATTATTTTAAGTTGGTGGCTCATACTCCTTTTTTTTTTTTTTATCAATATCCAACAAATTATCTGTGAATACAAGATCAAGTAGTGATGACTCATCCCCATTCCTGGCCCTCGCTGGTTCCAGTACATGTTGGTGTTGGAAATTCCTTTGTGCACAATCTAGGAATCTTGCCCTAATAAATCCTTCTGTGCGGGTGAAGACTTATCCAATCTATATCTCTATGATTAAAATCTCTCATAATCAAACTCCTGCACTTCTCTCCCATGCGCCATTAACAACTGAGTTTATGACATCGATTGTACCTCTATGACTTTCCTCAAACAGAACAGTTATTATAATGAATAAGTAGAGTGGAGATTTATTCAAAATTTTCAAGGGCACTCATATGCATTGCTATCAACAGATAATAATGGGCATTTTGATTATAAGCATTTGTGCAGGATATGATTCATTTTTAAATGTTATGCGAAAATTGTAAATTCATAATGTAGAATCTCCGTTAGTAAATTCTCAGGAAAAAAATATTCTACAAAATCTGTAACGTTTTTCAACACGTATTTCTGTATTATGTCTATATAGTTTTTTGAATTGAAATAATGACTTTTATTTTAACGTAGTTAAACTCCTCCTCGATACCAGTCATTATTCCATTTAATCTTCATTCGGGAAATCCTTCGGTCAACATGGTATAAGCCAGTCAGTCCTTCAGCGACGCCCTTGTGCATTCCTTTGTTAGCGTGTAGTGGTAGAGAGTAATGCCATCTGTTGCGAAAAGTCTCAATAACCTCCGTCAGTAGAGTGATATTTGGCCCGTGGCGAGTAGAGATGAGCAGCTCTAAGCCTGACATGAATCGTCGGAGTAAGTATTAGTGAATGTTATATATGAATGCATTGACAAGAGTGTGGCGGAAGCAGTAAACTCGTTCTCATAGCCCCTAGAAGGACCTAACTTTGGCTACCCTTCAGGGTTGTAGAAGTCTGACCTCTTGGTGCTTTACCCTAACCTTTAGACAAAATCAAAAACTTCAGCAGGAACATCAACAGTAATTTCCGCCCATGTTTAATATCCGCAAAGCTTTTTCATGTCCTTTTCAGTGTTATATAAACGGCAATTAATCCTAGTTCCTGACATCACGAAAATGCTCTTTGTTTAAGAAGCACGCCTCCGTACACCAATCTCAATAGGCCTAGGCGGTTTCAAGGTAGCTCAAACTTCCAGGACTTTGTCATTATAATTATAGGATTTGGGCCATGACTTCGGAAAGATAACGTTCTTGAAGGCGTAGAGTATGCTGAATCAGATTCTGTTACGATGGGTAACCTTCAGTACCCTATGTAAACTTGAATAACCCCATAAATTATAAGTTTAAATGTGGTTCAGTTTGGTTGGTTCATTGACTTTCCTTGAAAATATGAATAACCGCAGAGTACCGTGGAGTTATTCTTTACATAATCCGCCCATTTTTATGAAACATGAATAAGTCCAGTTATTATGAAACATGAGAAAGTTCAGTTGTCATATGAATAATCTCATTATTAATAATTCGAAAACAGCATTAAGTATAATCTATATACGCTGTCTTTTTAAATATATTATTTTTAGTTTTTTTTATGTGAAGTGCAATATGAACTCCCAGATGAACTGATTGCTTGGAGCTCCCAGGGAGCAGTCATGCTTCATTTTATGTAAGACAACTTGTCCCCACTCACAAAGTGGTGGACATAGACATGATGGAACTGGGGAATTTAACCTGGATACCCTTCTTGTGGGATCAAATCTATTAGCTGATTCCTCACTCACTCACCCTACCTGTGATCTAATGTGGCCCCCAACTCCTATAGAGCAAAGTGAGTTTTAAACGCCTATTTAATATGAAGAAACATATTAAGCTTCTTAATGTGATTGATTTGGAATAAGTAACGCAGCAGTAAGTGCTTTATTAGCTTATTTTGGAACCACAAGTAATTCTTACCAATAGATAAGGTACATTTTTAGTTACTGCCTTACTAGGGATTGTATGGATGTGGAATGTTCATATGGACATAATAACCTTGCCTAACTTGGATCTTGTATAGATAAGCAGCCCCCAGAACCTCATGTTAAGTTAAACAACCCAGTAAATTGCTAGGTTAGGTTAGGTGACTTGCCTTTTATATAAGAACTGCCCTAGAGCACCCTGGGGTCTCTCATCTTTACAAGATCCCAACTTTACTTAGCTGTAGTGAATGAAGCTATCTTGTACAGATGTATTTATCAGAATTACACAGACAAAAATGTATGCTTAAATGCTTGAATTATTTCAATGCATACAGCATAGTGTCAAAAACCATGATGCATTGCCAGTCATTGATGCAATAACAATTTGAAATGTGAAGTTTTTTGTACATGCAGTATTTTATTTTTATTCAAGATATACTTATGTTTAAAGATTGGAAAATAGCTTGCAACTTTAAGGAATTTAGATATCTTGACTGTGGCAGGTCATTAGCCAGAACTAATACGTTTTCAAGTAATTGGAGTATACTGTATACAATGATCAGTCAGCTGAATGAGTAAACTCCTCCTTATGCATCAATTTTGTCATAAAAATTTTAATTTGTTTTGGCCAGTTATAACATACATTTCCGGACTTTCCTTGTTCATTGAAGCTGGCTATATTATTAAGATTACAGTAATTACAAAATATATGGTTTAACCTGAACATAATATTGAGCAAAAAATTTAGTTGTAGGTTAGTAAGAGCTATCTAAAGCTTTTTGGAATTAATTAGTAACATGATAAGATTGATTTTTTGGTACATTTTAGGAGGAAATCATCATAATCAAATGACTGATATTAATAAATATCCTTAAGATCGTTTCCATTAAGAAAATGTTAATTAGTGGAGTGAAAAGAAGAAAAGGTTATTTAGGTGTTATTCTCTTTAGACTTGCTTAAATGAAGTAGAATAATGTAATTTAATTTTTTCCCATCCTGGGCCTGCCTTAGAAACAAATACAGGAAACATCATTGGGAACTGGTAGTGTCTAGGTGGTCTACCCAAGACTCATTTTCCATCAGTGGACCTGATACTTTAGAGGATTATCAAAGAAACCAGAAGTACACAAATTTATGGTGAAATTCATACTTGAATTCAGTGTTGCTTGTACCATATTAAATTTATTTCTCTACTTTGTGATGAAGTTGCTGCAGAAAACGTTTTGCATTATGTAGATATAAATATACCTGTATAGTTTGCTTATACTGTATATGGTTAAGTATGTGCTGAAGCTAAGAAAGCTTAATTTTCAATGGTTAGTAGTCAGGAACCTCTTGGATTTGGAATTATATTAGAAATGCAACAGTTATCGGTACATATGTACCTTGAATTTTTCATATAATTGTCTGTGTATATTTTTGATAATTGAAATGCCAGTGATATTGGAAGTTATTGTGGTATTGTAAGAAAATTGCAACATCACTTGTTAGTATTTTTATGATGTGCATACGTCATTTGGTCATTTAAAAAGTAGGTTCTTAAAGGAAACGTGTAAGCGTCTCTTGAACTTTATATAAATGAATAGGCAGGATAAGGGCAGTCAGAGCTGCAAAGCTTATCTTATGGTTATAATTAATAGTAGCAAATTCAGTTATTTAATATCATATTATGTATTGTCACAGTTAGAAGATATGAATATTAGTGCATTTTATGTGTAAAGTCATGTTGTTGGTTGTACTGGATTTGATATGGGCTTGAGAGTGGACAGAAGTAGGAGTAGCATATTATTGTAAGTTGATTGTCTCTTTAAAATATGCAATTAATGATGAGCTAGTCTTCCTTTCCTGTTATGATTAAATCATTACGTAATACAGTAAACTGTACTTCTATGCAATGTTTTTATATTATTTTTCATAGCTTACTTTAATTTTGTTAGTTGTCATTCATGATACAGGGGGTAATTAAAATTTAAGGATAGATGACTTATTTTTGTTGTCGTTCCTGATAATTAAAATTTAAGGATAGATGACTTACTTTGTGTGTCTATAAATAAAGTATTATTGGGCAGAGGATCAATGGTTTTTATTTGCACAGGAATTTTAAAACTTCTCAAGCACCAATGGCCTTTTACATGTGTTTACATAAGAGGTATTTATGGATACGTATAATATAAAAATTTTTGGTGACTGAAAAGATCCTTTCTATAAGTTACTTTTTATTTGTAATATAGCTAATTGGACTATTTCCATTGTATTTCAGTTGCAGCAGTGGCCAAGAAAAAAAGGGCCAAAAAGCCTAAAAACAATAGGGCACCTCCTGGGTCCAATGCCAAAAATCGTGATGGTGGCAATAATGACAATTCTGCTAGAGGAAGGTAATGTAAAGCAAGAAGTGAAACTTAAATGTATTGTGCATATGATACACTGTATATCCAGTAGATAGTATTGGTAATAATGTGGAGGTCTGTGCATAGTAATTCAGTAATTATGCCATAATAAATCATTGAAATGGAAAGTCTTGATACAGCGATTTAAGATATGTTAATTCAGGCTCAGCTGCACTCTGTATGAATATGCTACTAGGTTATAGGAGAGCATGATTACAACGTTTATGCTTCGAGAATAGCCAGAAGATGTATTGCAACTTTGCACAAAAAGATTTTTTAAATGAATGAAAACTGTAATACTTCATAGTCATATGACTTCAGCAATTGATTTAAGTCTTTATGTTTATTTGATAGGTACCATCTTGTTAGTAAATATGGTTCCTACAAGTAAGCACCTTCTAAATTTAAGGTCATAAGGGTCAGAGGTTAATATCTCACTTGAATGTAAAGGTGTACCATGATTTACGTTGGTTTGACTTAAATCATATTTTGCCTTGCGTGGATTTTTGCTAGTAAAATGGGGAAAAATAAAATTTGACAGACATCAGTTTATGCAGTTTTGTCAGTCAGCTAAAGATATTAAAATCCCATAAAGATAGAAAGTAACTACAAACAATAAATAAGCAGAATCATGTAAAATTAAATATAAGAATATATATCTGGATTCTCTTTCTCTTCGCTGTAAGGTATCATCCCTGTCTTTTCTATCGTTGCTTTTACCATCGCTGCTCTAGTGAATTTGTAAGTTGCATCTCTCTTCTGCTGCCTAGGCCATGTAACACTCACTAAGCAGCCTTGATTCACAGGTACTGTGTGGAGATTTTAGCTCGCTGATTGGTCGGTGCAGCATCTGCTTCTTTCCATCCACCTCCAGACTCAGGAATTCTCTCCCATCTGTCTTTCCTAATTCTTATAACCTAGCTTCCTTCAAAAAGCAGATCTATCATCGTCTCCGGGCCAAATCCTGCCATATCTCTAATTCCTCAAAACTTCTATTCTTTCAGCCATCGCCTTTTCGTATTGTGTATCATGTCCTTGTTTCTGCCTTGTCCTTAAACTTTTACTTTTCTTTGTCTTAATGTTTTCTTCGTGCCCGGGGCTGATTAGGGCAATTTTCTTGCCTGTCCTGGTGTGACACTCAAAAAGAAAATATGTACAATTATTTAAAAGGCTTAAAAATATTAAGTGTTAAAAAAAAAAGTGCAATATCAAATTAAATTAATTTTAGTATAAAGGATGATACAACCTTCAGTAATGGGGGTTTAAAAGTACAGAGCATTTTATTACAGTTAGAGTATTGTAAAAATAATAGAGAATCTATCACTTCCTCAATATATTGTGTTAGTGCTTTGTGCATCTCGCACATCCTGCAATCTTGAGGGGTATGATTGGAGTTGCTACTCTTTAGAGATTAGTGTCAAACTCAAAATCCTCCAACACGATTCAGCACTGATATTTTTTCTTTCCTCGAAGAATTTTTCTGGTGCACAGGAGCCGAACGTTATTATATCCCTTCTTTTAGTAACTCATATTCACTTTGACCCAATTGTTGGCGATCCACTTCTGTGTAATGAAGACATTTCCAGCCTCCTTTGCCTCACAGTAGTTATTTGAATGGATCCGGTCAACAACAGCTTCATCTTTTCCAACTTTGGAAGCAATAGAGGCAAGACTATCAGCAAACTAGTTCTGCAAAATAATAAAGAATATAGTTAGAAAATAATAAATTGTGCAATGCACACTTTCTCCTAAGCTCCCTAGTAAAAGGTCATATATAGCCCTGTATAGAAAATAATGTATAAAATAATTTAAAAGCATAAAAAAAATTACAAATATGTATAGAATGCACTGTACATTTGTACAAGACATAAAATTCATTAAAAGTGATAAAGTAGTGCAAAGTCACATATAAATCGATGTTAACATTTTTGAAATACTGTACATAATCATTGAAAATCTTGAATGTATACTGTCAGTACATTGGAAGGGCAGTAAGCATTATGAACTATTAAATGAGTAATTGTACTCCATTAGCGACAGTGATGGATTGCTTACGAGAGTTTAGGTCGTTTATAAAGGGGTTATTGTATATTGGACTTGGGTCAGATTACAGCTTGAATGGTGAATCTTGAAACAAATTAATGACCTCAGGCAAGGTATGACTATATATGTAGCATTTTAGTCTTTAATGTCTGAAAATATCTCTGGTATGGAGAGTTGTCCTGCTGCTGGTGCTTATTCTCTTCTTGACAGTTTCTAATTAAGCATTCTTTATTTATTTAATCTCGCATATTCAGAGGATTTGATATAACTGACAGTGATTATCCTGTGGAACATCTTGTTGTTAGGAATCAAGTTTGATAGATAAGATAAAGTTACTTGATTATAAATATTTTCAAATCTGTTTGTTTAATGCTGAGAATTATCTTTTTCCTGTGTAGTCACCATTTGAACAAGAAAAATCGTACTTAAAGAAACTCTCTCTCTCTCTCTCTCTCTCTCTCTCTCTCTCTCTCTCTCTCTCTCTCTCTCTCTCTCTCTCTCTCTCTCTCTCTCTCTCTCTCTCTCTCTCTCTCTCTCTCTCTCTCTCTCTCTTCTCTCATATATATATATATATATATATATATATATATATATATATATATATATATATATATATATATATATATATATATATGATCTCTCTCTCTCTCTCTCTCTCTCTCTCTCTCTCTCTCTCTCTCTCTCTCTCTCTCTCTATATATATATATATATATATATATATATATATATATATATGTATATATATATATATATATATATATATAAGTGTTACCCCAGTTATTCGCGCTTCTTGGTTGGCTTTCTCACTATCACTTTTTTTTTTTTTTTTTTTTTTTTGGATAAATTATTTTATTTCATGGGTATATGCAAAAATATTAAAATATTAAAAAAAAAATCTCAGTATTTTCTTTTTTTATTGAAAAAAACATTTCATTATCTAATTGATAAAAAAAAATTGTTTCCCAGCCTACGAATAATAAAACAGTAAAAAATAGTAAAAAACATAAATGTAGATAGATAGATAGTAAAAAATAGTAAAAAACATAAATGTAGATAGATAGATAGGTAGATACGTTTATTGACCACCTCTTTTGAAAAGTACAGTATAATCTTTACAAAAGGAATATTTGGTCCATATTACAGTGAATAAATACAATAGATTTTGTACAATCATCAAATAAGTAAATGAATTTTAAATTAATATACATTGTACTAATAACTGAATGATATACGTACGTACAGTATAACTCGCAGTATTGCATCACGTGAAATAGTGTTCGATAGCGTACAATGTATTGGGGTCGCAGCTACGTGAGCTGGCATATATATTTATATTTCCAGTAGTTTCATGATTTTATTGATAAAAAAAAACGTATTTATTAGCCTAAGAATAATAAAACAGTAAAAAATAGTAAAAAAAACATAAATACTAACAGTATTGCAACATGTAAAATATGATACCGCTATCAGCGTTTTGGACAAAGACTCCTTCAGTCTAACTCACGTGTGCGCCGTTCACGTTGTGCTTATTAATCGTTTTGCTTGTGTTCGATAGCGTACAATGTATTGGGGTCGCAGCTACGTGAGCTAGCATATATATTTATATTTCCAGTAGTGTCATGATTTTATTGATATAAAAAACGTATTTCTTAGCCTAAGAATAATATAACAGTACAAAATAGTAAAAAACATAAATACTAACAGTATTGCAACATGTAAAATACGATACTGCTATCAGCGTTTCGGACAAAGGCTTCCACCATCTTCCATTGTCTCGCCTCACTCGTGTGCGCCATTCACGTTGTGCTTATTATTATTAATATGTTTTGCTTGTGATTTTTTTACTCGCATATTTTAACCTTTGCAATGCCTCCCAATCATCCTTCATCTTCTAAGGCTTCTTGTAGTGAACCTAAGCGGCATAGGAAAATGCTAACCATTGTAGATAAAGTGAAACTCTTAGATATGTTGAAAGAAGGAAAAAAGTTTGTGGATGTCGGCCGCTATTTTACGTAAACGTAAAAATTATTGTAAAATACTGTACCTATGTATGTCAAGTCATCATCGCCTCATTCACGGTAAGTTTTCCTATTATTTTCATAAAAAATTACGTTGCTTGCTGTTATTTATAATGTAAAGGGTGTTTTTTTAACAGTACAGGGAGGGTTTATACAGTGTAAACGTAAAAATACATTAAAATATCTATGTACATATAGGCTGATCCTACTCCGCGGATTTCCTGGTTTGCGCTGGGTCCCGGAACCGAACTACCGCGATAAGGGGGGTAACACTGTATATATATATATATATATATATATATATATATATATATATATATATATATATATATATATATATATATATATATATATATATATATATATATATATATATACTGTATCTATCTTCTTCTCAGCTTTAACCCATTTTTATATGGGGTCGCCGTGTGAATGAGTCGTCTCCATCTATTTCTGTTCTGTGCTTCATTTTCAGCAATACCCTTCCATTGCAAGTCTTCCCCTATACAATCACGCCATCTTTTTCTTGGTCTTCCTCTTCTCCTTCTACCTCGAACTTCCAAGATGATGTTCGTCCCGTTTTAACAGGTGTCCATACCATCTAAGCCTTCCCTCCTGTATTTTCTTTGATAATTCTACTACCTTTGTCAATCCTCTTATATCCAGTCATGTAGTAGGTTGGCTCATGGCACCAGACGCCCTCTGCGATACTACAGCTGAAGGTTTTTTGAACTTAAATTGGTCTGTCCAGGACAGTTCAGTGTTAAGTCTTCCTTCAGTTACGGTTCTTTTTCTATGCCTACAGCTACACTGAATATTCTTGGATATTCATCACACATCTTTTATTATCTCTTCACATCTGACAAGTCATTACACTCTCCATCTCTGTTTCTCTTTATTTATGTATTCTTCGTGCCCAGGCCCGATGAGGGCTGTTTTATTTTATAATTTTCTTTGGCCCGTCCTGGTGTCACAATCATAAAAAAAAAAAAAAAAAAATACTCATTCCTAATTCTATCCTTGTTACTCCAGACATCCACCTCAACATTTTCATCTCCGCTACATCCATCCCCTTCTCCTCTGTCTTCCTCATACTTACTCTTTCTGTTCCATACAACATTTGGTCTTACAATGGTCCTCTAAAACTTTCCCTTCAATCTCAGTGGTACCTTCTTGTCACAGAGAACACCAGATGCAGACCTCCAGTTATTCCATCCTGCGTGAATTCGATGTCTCACTTCTTGATGTATGCTTCCACTAGCCTCTACTATGGACCCCAAGTACTTGAACTTCTGTACTCTCTTTATTTCTTCCCCATCCATTCTTATGCTATGTCCACCATCCTCAGCAATGTTGGCACACATATATTCGGTCTTTGACCTGCTTATCCTCATTCTTCTCTTCTCAAGTGCTGCTCTCCATCCCTCCAACTTCTCCTCCAAATCCTCCCCTCTCTCTGCATACAATATAATGTCATCTGCATATAATATGCACCATGGCACTTCTTCTCTCACATCTTTGGTCATTACCTCCATCACCATATTGAAGATGAATGGACTAAGTGCTGACCCCTTATGTAATCCCACTCCTACCTCAAATCCCTCTATCTCTCCAACAAAGCTTCTCACTCTGGTATACACACTCCTATACATCTCCTGAATAATTCTAACAAACTTTTCCGGTACCATTTTCTACCATATATATATATATATATATTATATTATATATTATATATATATATATATATATATATATATATATATATATATATATATATATATATATATATATATATATATATATATATATATATATATATATATATATTATATTATATATTATATTATATATATATATATATATATATATATATATATATATATATATATATATATATATATATATATATATATATATATATATATACACCTTGTTAGTTTTTTCCGCTTTTTTTTTATTTAGCCACGAAATTGCAATAACGCCCCAAAAAATAATAGTAAAAAAATACGAATTCGTGAATAACCCCCATGCAAAGCAATCGACCGCCTCGGAGGCACTTTTCTGCCAGCCTCCTCCTCTTCTACCGCTTAATGCGATCGGATATCATGAAGAAAATTGAAAAAAGCATTAAGAACAAATAGTAAACATATTTTCAATATAATATTGTCAGGGAAATAGCGTGCGAGGGTGCATCAGTTGATACGGAAGTAGCAAAACATTTGCTGATAGAGGTTCGTTCTCCCACATCCTCCTCCTCTTCTTCCGCTTAATGCAATCGAATATTATGAAGAAAATTGAAAAAAAGCATTAAGAACAAACAGCAAACAAATTTTCGATATAATATCATCAGGGAAATAGCGTGCGAGGGTGCATCAGCTGATACGGAAGTGTGACAAAATGTTTGCCGATAGAGGTTCGTTCTCCCGCATCCTCCTCCTCTTCTACCGCTTAATGTGATCGAATATTATGAAGAAAATTGAAAAAAAGCATTAAGAACAAACTGCCAAAAAAAATTTGATATAATATTGTCAGGGAAATAGCGTGCGAGGGTGCATCAGCTGATACCGGAGTGTGACAAAATGTTTACCGATAGAGGTTCGTTCTCCTGCATCCTCCTCCTCTTCTACCGCTTAGTGGGATCAAATATTATAAAGCAAGCAAACTTTCTATATAATATAGTCAGGGAAATAGCGTGTAGAGAATATATATATTTCATTTAAGTTTCCCCGATATACGATTTCTTTGTAACGAATTTTATAACTTACTTTTTCTCTCAGCTGACTTTGTTACGTTTAGATTTCATGCAGCACGGATGATATGTAGACAAGATAGAATGATGTTTAGAACCAAGGAATATTAATAGATACATACTATAATCTTGAAAATTAGATAAACCCAAAATAGAGTGAGTAAATAAATATTTTATGAGTAAGATATTGGGCCTGAATAGTGATAAGCATCAGCTGATACAGAAGCGGCAAAACATTTGCCGATAGGGGTTCGTTCTCCTGCATCCTCCTCCACTTCTACCGCTGAATGCTATCGGATATAATGAAGATAATGTAAAAGACGCATTAAGAACAAACAGCAAACAAACTTTCGATATAATATCATCAGGGAAATAGCGTGCGAAGGTGCAACAGCTGATATGGAGGCGGCAAACGTTTGCATCCTCTTCCTCACCGCCACCATGCACATCCCAGTGTATGCCTGTTGCTCACCGCATAATAGAGTGTATTAATTTGTTTACTGTACAGTAAATCTCTATATCTTTTATACTGTACAATATTTGCATGTTTAAATAAATAACTACAGGTCTTTCTGCTTTGTTATGCACTTATAAAATATGTTTTACTGATTTTATATCTATGGTATAGTGTGTCTATGGATGGTTGTGGAACGAGCTATGCCCTTTATCATTGTTTCCTATGGAAAATGACTCGTTTCTTCACGTGATTTTCCATTTACCCGTCACCTCTGAGAACCTGTCTCCACGTTATTCTGAGAACTAGGTATATATATATATATATATATATATATATATATATATATATATATATATATATATATATATATATATATATATATATATATATATATATACAGATATACCTTGGCTTACGTCGTTTCGAGTTTAGTCGTTCTCGATTATACGTCAATTTTCAAAAAAATATATGGAAAAAAAAATAATAAAGTTTATGTCATTATAATCAACTGTACGTCTGTTCGCTACAAATATTGGTATCATAATATCACTAGAAAACCATTAAAAGCACATGAAATCATGTTACTGTACAATAAATAAAAACAAAAGCACATAAAATGATGTTATTGTACAATAAATAAGAAAAAAAGCATATGAAATCTTATTAAAATACGTACAGTAGTTCCAATATCTACCGTTAGACGTCGTCACTCATCATTCCCGCAAACCCGCTATTGTTAGCATTGTTAGCTGTTGTCGTTGTTGTCCTATTGGACAACGACGACAACAGCCAGAATCAGCTGTTGATGTTGATGATCCACAGCCATCTACGTCCGCGATGTATCCCACCAAGGTAAATTTAAAGTAATTTTTTTTATTATTATTATTATTATTATTGCAAAATAATAATAATTTCTGTATTTGTGTTTAACCTTAAAAAAGGCTTTTATATTATCATGTCATAGCAAACCACATTCATAAATAAAGCATCCGCGATGTACGGTAAACATCACCAAATGGTATTTGTAAATTTAATTACCTGTACTTTTTTTTCTGTACTATGCAGTATTAAAAAATAAAATTTATTTGTTTGTAAGCTTAAAATAGATTCTTATTAATCATATATTATTGAAAATTGCATTCATGAATAAAGTACAGAACTAGGAATGGTTATTTTCGGTTTGGCCTAGACAAGTAAATTTGGCGTAGCCTAGCCTAGGCTAGCCTAGAGACAAGCTAATTTGATTTAAGTCGTTTTTCCACTTAAGTCGTCTCTTCTGGAACCAATTAACGACATTGGGTGAGGTATATATATATATATATATATATATATATATATATATATATATATATATATTATATATATATATATATATTATATATGTATATATATATATATATATATACATATATATATATACACACAGTATATGAATGGCTATGGCTACGTAAGGAAATCAAAAGAAATTTTTGAGATCCTTAAAACTTAGTACTTTCAAGTGTAGTACTGTATATATCTTCAGAGGATTCCTCTGAAGATTAGTAATACACATGAAAGTAGTAAGTACTAATGATCTCGAAAATTTCTTTCAATTTCCTTACGTAGCCATAACCATTCACATTTACAAAATTCACGTGTCTCGTGAAATTGCATTATTCATATATATATATATATATATATATATATATATATATATATATATATATATATATATATTATATATATATATATATATATATATGCAGTGATCCCCCGCTGGATTGTGTTTCTTGGTTCGCGTTTTCACTACCACTTTTTTTTTTTTTTTTTTTTTCTAATTATTATTTTATATTTTGGGTATATGCAAAAATATTAAAATATTAAAAATATAAAAATTCTCAGTATTTTAATTTTTTTTATTGAAAAAAACATATTTTATTATCTAATTGATAAAAAAAATTTATTTCCCAGCCTAAGAATAATAAAAGAGTAAAAAATAGTAAAAAACATAAATTTAGATATACCTACGTACAGTATAACTCACAGTATTGCATCATGCGAAATAGTGTCCGATAGCTTACAATGTATTGAGGTCGCAGCTACGTGAGCTAGCATATATATTTATATTTCCAGTAGTTTCATGATTTTATTGATAAAAAACGTATTTCTTAGCCTAAGAATAATAAAACAGTAAAAAATAGTAAAAAACATAAATACTAACAGTATTGCAACATGTAAAATATGATACCGCTATCAGTGTTTCGGACAAAGGCTCGTTCCGTCTAACTCACGTGTGCGCCGTTCACGTTGTGCTTATTAAACGTTTTGCTTGTGTCCGATAGCGTACAGTGTATTGGGGTCGCAGCTACGTGAGCTAGCATACATATTTATATTTCCAGTAGTTTCATGATTTTATTGATAAAAAAACGTATTTCTTAGCCTAAGAATAATAAAACAGTAAAAAATAGTAAAAAAACATAAATACTAACAGTATTGCAACATGTAAAATACGATACTGCTATCAGCGTTTCGGACAAAGGCTCATTCAGTCTAACTCAAGTGTGCGCCGTTCACGTTGTGCTTATTAATACGTTTTGCTTGTAATTTTTTTACTCGCATATTTTAACCGTTGCAATGCCTCCCAAGCATCCTTCATCTTCTAAGGCTTCTTGTAGTGAGCCTAAGCGGCAAAGGAAAATGTTAACCATAACAGATAAGGTAAGTTTACCTATCATGTACATAAAAATTTACGTTGCATGCTGTTATTTATAAAGTAAAGGGTGGTTTTTTAACAGTACAGGGAGGGTTTATACAGTAAACATAAAAATAATTGTAAAATACCTATGTACATGAGTATGTCATATAAATTTACGCTTGCATGCTGTTATTTATGAAGTAAAGGGTGGTTTGTTAACAGTACAGGGAGGGTTTATACAGTTTGTATGATGTAAACATAAAAATGAATTAAAATATCTATGTACATATAGGCTGATCCTACTCCGCGATTTTCCTGTCTCGCTTCGGGTCCCGGAACCGAACCTTCGCAATAATGGAAGGAACACTGTATACAGTATATATATATATATATATATATATATATATATATATATATATATATATATATATATATATATATATATATATATATATATATATATATATATATATATATATATATATATATATATATATATATATATATATATATATATATATATATTTGCGATAGGTGAACTGGGATATAGCGAGGGAACAATATATATATATATATATATATATATATATATATATATATATATATATATATATATATATATATATATATATATATATATTATATATATATATATATACAGTGTTGCCTCACTTATCGCGGTAGTTCGGTTCCGGGACCCAATGCTAACCAGGAAATCCGCGAAGTAGGATCCGCCTATATGTACATAGATATTTTAATATATTTTTACGTTTACACTGTATAAACCCTCCCTGCACTGTTAAAAAAACACCCTTTACATTATAAAGAACAGCAAGCAACGTAAATTTTTATGAAAGTGATAGATAAAATTACGGTGAATGAGGTGATAATGACGTGACATACATACTCATTTACAATTATTTTTTCATTTACGTACTGTATAAACCCTCCCTGCACTGTTAAAAAACACACCCTTAACATTATAGATAACAGCAAGCAACATAAATTTTTATGAAAGTGATAGGAAAACTTACCGTGAATGTGATGATGACGTGACATACATACTCATTTACAATTATTTTTTCGTTTACGTACTGTATAAACCCTCCCTGCACTGTTTAAAAAACACCCTTTACATTATAAATAACAACAAGCAACGTAAATTTTTATGAAAGTGATAGATAAAATTACGGTGAATGAGGGGATAATGACGTGACATACACACTCATTTACAATTATTTTTTCATTTACGTACTATATAAACCCTCCCTGCACTGTTAAAAAGAACACCCTTAACATTATAGATAACAGCAAGCAACGTAAATTTTTATGAAAGTGATAGGAAAACTTACCGTGAATGTGATGATGACGTGACATACATAGTCATTTGCAATTCTTTTTTCGTTTACGTACTGTATAAACCCTCCCTGCACTGTTAAAAAAACACCCTTTACATTATAAATAACAGCAAGCAACGTAAATTTTTATGAAAGTGATAGATAAAATTACGGTGAATGAGGTGATAATGACGTGACATACATACTCATTTACAATTATTTTTTCATTTGCGTACTGTATAAACCCTCCCTGCACTGTTAAAAAAAACACCCTTAACATTATAGATAACAGCAAGCAACGTAAATTTTTATGAAAGTGATAGATAAAATTACGGTGAATGAGGTGATAATGACGTGACATACATACTCATTTACAATTATTTTTTCGTTTACGTACTGTATAAACCCTCCCTGCACTGTTAAAAAAACACCCTTTACATTATAAATAACAGCAAGCAACGTAAATTTTTATGAAAGTTATAGATAAAATTACGGTGAATGAGGTGATAATGACGTGGCATACATTTGTACATGATAGGTAAACTTACCGTGAATGAGGTGATGATCATCATTCTCGACCCCGGAGGAAATTATTTCACAGCCAATAAAAGCTTTATGGCTGCTTTTTGGAGGGGAAGAACATGGTAATGGGGAGTTGCTGTTGTTGTTTCTTCATTTGTTGGAACATGGCATGGTAAGGAGTCATGGCATCGTCGAGAAAATTACAGAAGGTCACCGAACGAACCATATTTTTTTCATGTTTCTGCGAGAGTTGTTGGAGTGCTTTGTAATGGTCATACATGGCCGCCAAACGTTCGAGTGTAAGGCCAGGTTCTTCAGTTGGTTCATGCGATTCCTCAAGTTCTTCCTCTTCTTCGCTCGCTGATTTCGTCATTTCATCCAAGTCTTCATCACTCAAAGGCTGCGAGTGGCAGTCAATCAGTTCATTCACATCTTCGGGAGTCATATCTTTAAAGCCTTCACCTCCTAGCAATGCAGCCAACTTCACAGCTTTCGCAACTGCCGCCTTCTGCACCTCGACAGGAGCAAATCCCTTGTAGTCGTGGATGATTTCGGGCCACAATTTCTTCCAGCTGGCATTGATTGTGGCCGACTTCATCTCTTTGATTGCTTTCTGAATATTTTGTAGGCATCTGGCAATCGTGTAATTACACCAGTAAGTCTTCAATGAGAAGTCTTTGTCGGAATCCATGGAATCAACTAGGTTCGCCAGGCATTTCGTGTGTATAGGGCCTTGAAGGCACGAATAATGCCTTGATCCAGAGGCTGAATCAGTGACGTCGTATTCGGTGGCAGGAACTCAACTTGAACACCGTCATATTGGAGCTTGGTTGCGTGGCTACCAGCATTATCCATCAAAAGAAGGACTTTAAATTCAAGGCCTTTTTCCATAAGATAAAGTTTTACCTGAGGGATAAAGCATTGGTAAAACCAGTCCAATGTGAGGCTTTTCGTGATCCAGGCCTTGGGGTTATGCATCCAATACACTGGCAGCAGATTCTTATTCTTGTTCTTCAAAGCCCTAGGGTTCTTTGACTTGTAGATAAGCCCAGGCTTTAACATGAAGCCCGCAGCATTCCCACACATGATGAGGGTAACGCGATCTTTGTGCGCTTTAAATCCCGGGGCTTTAGCTTCTTCCTTGAAGAGAAAAGTGCTAGATGGCATTCTCTTCCAAAATAACCCAGTCTCATCTATGTTGAAGACTTGCTCAGGAACATATTCCCCTTCGGCGATAATTTTCTTGGTCATTCTTGACGTAATTCTGCGGCAGCTGTATCTGTAGAGGCAGCCTCGCCATAAACTGAAACACTCTTTAGGCCATAGCGTTTTTGAAATCTGAAGAACCATCCCCTGCTAGCAACGAACGGTTGTATCCTCCCTGGAGAGTCCTGGTTGTGGGTCGTCGATATGTTCTTCTCTCCCCTCCTCTCCACGGTCGCCACTGTCGTCATCGGGTTCATTTGCAGCGAATGTCTCGTACAGCATCTTCGCCTTTGTTTGTATGATATTGGTGTCTAAGCTGATGTTTTTTTTTCTGCAATCAGCAATCCACAGGGCCAAAGCAGCTTCCATGCGCACTACTGCTTTATTGCGGGGTGATACGAGCCTCTTCGCCGATTTATTAAAAGAAATGCTCGCTGTTTTCCTGATCTTTGCCTCGTCCTTTATTATGTAACGCACAGTAGATTCATTGAGGCCAAAATAGCTGCCGACATCCACAAACATTTTTCCTTCTTTCAACATATCTAAGAGTTTCACTTTATCTACAATGGTTAACATTTTCCTTTGCCGCTTAGGCTCACTACAAGAAGCCTCAGAAGATGAAGGATGCTTGGGAGGCATTGCAAAGGTTCTAATATGCGAGTAAAAAAAATCACAAGCAAAACGTATTAGTAAGCACAACGAGAACGGCGCACACGAGAGTTAGACTGAGCGAGTGAGGCGGCACATTGGAAATTGGAGGGAAAAGCAAACTGCATTGAAAAAGCCAGTCAGACCCCATGATACAGAAAATATTGAAAAACAGTTCTGTGATTCGTTGTCTCCCGACCTTTCAGCCAATAGCATTCCATGAACTATCTCACGTAGGTGAGAGCCTTTTCGTTTCCGAAACGTTGATAGCGGTATCGTATTTTACATGGTGAAATACTGTTAGTACTTTATGTTTTTTATTGTTTTTTACTGTTTTATTATTCTTAGGCTAGGAAATACTTGTTTTATCAATAAAATAATGAAACTTTTAATATTCACTAGGTCACGTAGGTGGGAGCCTTTGCGTTTTCCGAAACACTGATACCGGTCTCATATTTTACGTGGTGCAATACTGTTTACTATTTTTTGCTGTTTTATTATTCTTAGGCTAAGAAATACGTTTTTTTATCAATAAAATCATGAAACTACTGGAAATATAAATATATATGCTAGCTCACGTAGCTGTGACCCCAATACATTGTACGCTATCGGACACTGTTTTGCATGATGCAATACCCTGTACTGTGAGTTATACTGTACGTACGTATATCTAAATTTGTTTTTTGCTGTTTTATTATTCGTAGGCTGGGAAATAATTTTTTTTTATCAATTAAATAATGAAAAAAAAAAATTTAAATACTGAAAATTTTTTTTTTCAATATTTTAATATTTTTGCGTATACCAATAAAATAAAATAATCATTTATAAAATAAAACCGCGATCGAGTGAGACTGCGAACCAAGAAGCGCGATACAGCGGGGTAACACTGTATATATATATATATATATATATATATATATATATATATATATATATATATATATATATATATATATATATATATATATATATATATATATATATTGTTCCCTCGCTATATCGCGGTTCACCTATCGCGAATTCAGTGCATCGCAGATTTTTTTTTTTTTTTAAGACTTAAAAAATAAAAATTTTGGGTATTTTCATTATTTTATTGAAATTTTTTTTTTTTTATTATTTTATTGATAAAAAAATGTATTTCCCAGCCTAAGAATAATAAATCAGTATTAAATAGTATGGATTGGATTCGGTTTTACGTCACGAACTCCCTTTTCTACTAAGGGCTAGGACGGTTGCCTCCTTACGAAGAACTTGTTTTGGCAGATGTAATCGTTACCCTGAGTGTATGCCCTTACTAACCTCAGTCCGTGACGGGGCGCAAACCCTCGACCTGCCGCCTCAGAGTCGCAGACGCTACCATTTTGCCACGGAGACTACAAAACAGTATTAAATAGTATAAAAAACATAAATTTAAACTGCACCATAGACAGTACGATACCGGTATCGGCGTTTCGGAAAACGCAAAGGGTCGCAACTACTTGAGCTAGCACATTAAAATTTCCAGTATTTTGATTATTTTATTGATAAAAAGTTATTTCCTAGCCTAAGAATAATAAAACAGTAAAAACTAGTAAAAAACATAAATTTAAACATGTAACTCACAGTATTGCACCATGTAAAATACGATACCGTTTTCAGCGTTTCGGAAAACGAAAAGGGTCGCACCTACGTGAGCTAGTGCATATTAAAATTTCCAGTATTTTCATTATTGAAAAGAAAGTATTTCTTCGCCTAATAATAGTAAAAGAGTAAAAAATAGTAAAAAACATAAATTTAAACATGTAACTCACAGTATTGCACCATGTAAAATACTGTACGATAGCGTACACTGTATTGGTGTCTTGGAAAACGCAAACGCTCGCACCTACATGAGATAGTTCATGGGATGCTATTGGCTTAAAGGGTGGGAGACGACGAATCACAGAATTGTTTTTCTGCATGTTCTGTATCATGGGGTCTGAATGGCTTTTTGATTGATGCTTCATTATCCCGGCGTCTTCCATTGTCTCGCCTCACCCATTCAGTCTCGTGCGCGCTGTTCGCGTTGTGCTTCTTAATACGTTGTGATTGTGATATTTTTTACTCTCTTTTTACAACCTCTGCTATGCCTCCCAAGCGTCCTTCATCTTCTAAGGCTTCTGGTAGTAAGCTTAAGTGGCAAAGGAAGATGTTGACCCTAGCAGATAAGGTAAAACTGTTAGATATGCTGAAGGAAGGAAGAAGGTTTGCTGATGTCAGCCGCCATTTTGCCTCATCAAATCTACTGTTCGATACATCAAAAAGGACGCGGCAAATATCAGGAAAACAGCGACTATTTTATCTAGTAAAACAGCGAAGAGGGTCATAACACCCCGCAATGAGATAATAGTGCGGATTGAATCTTCCTTGGCCCTATGAATTGCTGATTGCAGAAAGAAGAACATCAGCTTAGACACCAATATTATACAAACAAAGGCGAAGAAACTGTGCGAGACATTCTCTGCAAACGAACCCGACGACGACAGTGGCGACCGTAAGGAGGAGGAGAGAGAAGATATCGACGACCCACAACCAGGACCCGCGATTCTCCACCGAGGAAACAATCGTTCGTGGCAAGCAAGGGATGGTTCGCCAAATTTCAAAAATGCTATGGCCAAAAGAGCGTTTCACATCATGGTGAAGCTGCCTCTGCAGATACAGCTGCAGCTGAAGATGACATGAAAAACGACTCCAAGAAAATTATCAAGGAACGCAAATATGCTCCTGAACAAGTCTTTAATAAGAATGAGACTGGGTTATTTTGGAAGAGGATGCCGTCTCGCACTTTTCTGGATTTAAAGCACACAAAGACCCCGTTACCCTCATCATGTGCGGGAATGCTGCGGGCTTCATGTTAAAGCCCTGGCTTATCTACAAGTCTAAGATCCCTAGGGCTTTGAAGAATAAGAATAATAATATGCTGCCAGTGTATTGGATGCATAACCCTAAGGCCTGGATCACGAAAAGCCTCACATCGGACTGGTTTCACCAATGCTTTATCTCAGGGCAAATTTTATCTTGCATAAAAGAGCCTTTAATTTAAAGTCCTTCTTTAGATGGATATTGCTGGTGGCCTCGCAACCGATCTCCAATATGACGGTGTTCAAGTAGAGTTCGTGCCACCGAATACGACATCACTGATTCAGCCTATGGATTAAGGCGTTATTCGTGCGTTCAAGGCCCTCTACACACGAAATGCCCTGGTGAACCTAGTTGTATCCATGGATGCGGACAAAGAATTCTCACTGAACTCTTACTGGCGTAACTACATGATTGCTACATGCCTTCTAAATATTCAGAATACAATCAAAGAGATGAAGCCAGCCCTAATCAATGCCAGCTGGAAGAAATTGTGGCCTGAAGTCGTCTACGATTACAAGGGATTCGCTGCTGACGAAGTCCATAACTCAGCAGTTGCGAAAGCTGCGAAGTTAGCTGCATTTCTAGGAGGAGAATGCTTTGAAGATATGACTCATGAAGACGTGAATGAACTGACATACTGCCACTCGCAGCCTTTGACTGATGAAGACTTGGAGGAAATGACAAAATCAGAGACTGAAAATGAGGAAGAACAACCAGAGGAATCGCGCAAAGAAATAAAAAAACCTGGCCTTGCACTCGAACGTCTGGCAGTTATATATGAACATGTGAAAGCAGTCCAACAACTCTCGCAAGAATATGATAATATAGTTCGTTTGGTGACCTACTGCAATCTTCTCGACGATGCCATGAGTCCTTACAAAACCATTTCCCAACTAATGAAGAAACAGCGACAGCAACTCCCCATTGCCATGTTCTTCTCTCGCAAAAAGCAGCTTTAAAGCTGTCATTGGCTGCGGAATAATTTCCTCTGGAGTCTATACACGTCGTCATCACCTCATTCACGGTAAGTTTACCTATCATGTTCATATAAATTTACATTTCATGCTGTTATTAATAAAGTATTGAGTGGTTTTTTTAACAGTGCTGAGAGATTTTATACAGTAAAGGTAATATAAATGTAAAATACCTATGTATATATTGTGATCTTACTTCGCGGATTTTCACATATCGCGGCTGGTCCCGGAACCGAACTCCTGCAATAAATGAGGGAGCACTGTATATATATATATATATATATATATATATATATATATATATATATATATATATATATATATATATATATATATATATATATATATATATATATATTTATATTTATATATATTTATATATATATATATATATATATATATATATATGTATATATATATATATATATATATATATATATATATATATATATATATATATATATATATATATATATATATATATATATATATATATATATATATATATATAATATTTATATTTATTTATTTACCCTTTAATTGCCAATTCTGTCTAGTTCAAGTTGTTATATACAAAATTTTCAGAATATGTCAGATTCTGGCTTATTTTAAGGGTTAGTTATATTAAAAATTGAAGATATTGCCTTAAGGAGTGTATATTTGTGTGTGTTCATTGATACATTTATTACCTGTTTTAAAAATTTCTCCTCTTTTAGCTCAAATTTTATTTTAGAATATTGTCAAGAATACAGTAACAGTATGGTAGAAATAGGTCAGTACTGTATAATAGAAGTACTATTATTGGTTAATATGCAGTGACTGGGAGAAGGAATGAAAACAGAAAATAGACTTGGCACATTATTTAGCTCACTATCTTAGTCTTTTAGATTATTTTATTTTAGCGAAATGAATGTGCAGTCAGTTATGGTTTTGTCTTAAACTCTTCCTACTTTTTTGTCGTTCATACGTTTAACAGCTCACTTTCGAATAGTGTTAATTAATCTCATCAATCAGTTGGCTAGTGCATTATGTAATTCTCTCTCTCTCTCTCTCTCTCTCTCTCTCTCTCTCTCTCTCTCTCTCTCTCTCTCTCTCTCTCTCTCTCTCTCTCTCTCTCTCTCTCTCTCTCTCTCTCTCTCTCTCTCCTCTCGCTCTCTCTCTCTCTCTCTCTCTCTCTCTCTCTCTCTCTCTCTCTCTCTCTCTCTCTCTCTCTCTCTCTCTCTCTCTCTCTCTCTCTCTCTCTCTCTCTCTCTCTCTCTCTCTCTCTCTCTCTCTCTCTCTCTCTCTCGTTATAGTATTCTGAGTGCTTCCTCTTCCGAATGAGGTCTTACTCATTGGAGTAGGTTTTTCTTTTTTCTTTTTTATTTACTGTTGTAAATTTAGTCGTCCTTCCTAAGTGTGCATGCGTGGAGTTAGTGGTAGAATAGAATTGTTTGCATGTTTGTAAAGTTCACTGTTCTGCTTTCAAGTGCAATGCTTTAAAATTTTACAGTATAGCTTCTTTATATATTTATTTATTTGAAATTGTGTTATTGTTTCTTAAGGAATGTGTTTAACACTATTAAGGGATGGATTTTGTGTAAGGATTAGTGCCCAGAATGAATGCCCGTGTACATAGGCTTATAAGAATATTCCCCCCCCCCACTTTCAGTATCCTACTCTAATCTCAGTTTTTATTTGTCTTACCCCGTGTTTATTTCTGGCCCTTGAGTGCGATGTGTACAGTCTTGTTACAAGTAAGTTACTCTAAGCCTATTTTAATCCCTAAATATAGACAAGGTGAGTTAATGCTTCACTATATTTGCTTTACACTTGTTTGTGTATGTTTATGAATATATGCAATACTTCTTTTGAAATTCTGTAATTCCTTTTCGTTGAATTTCTTCCACTTTGACTATCCTGTGCTAAATCCGCAAATATATGTCATTTTGGCCCACCCTGGTGTTACACTCTTAAAAAAAAAATGTAGAGCTTTTGTAATTATAAGTATTCTGGTCAAGAAATTAATACTTTGTTTAGAATTGATCTTGATAACTTTTTTGACGCCTCACATTTACCATTCGCTATAAGCTTTGAAATGCCGTCTTGATGTCTCTTTGGCATCCATTCGCATCTATCTCTAGAGTCTTGCTAGTGCCCTTTCATACCATAGTTGTTGGTCGCTTTCATTTGTATTTTTTTAAGCTACAAGTACAAGACAGGTTTAACCTAGTTGTTATTTTTATAAAGGGAGATGGTATGTTCTTGGTTTCCCCACTCTTCGTATATTTCACTGTATCGCTATTTCTGTATTTTTTTTTTTATTCATTTATATATTTTTAGTGGTGTTGAAGGAGACGGAAATGGAGATGTTGATGATGTATTTGCTTATTTCGCTTCCTACCCACCTTATTTTTGCTGAAGATTGGTGGCTATAGAGGTCATTAGATATGTTTGGTTTGAGGTTAGATTATTAGTTTGCGGAGAGAGAGAGAGAGATCTAAGGATTGGTGAAGTAAGTCTGGCTCTATTACGTTTACTCAGTTTGCAGGGAGGACCTCTTGTATATGATTCCTCACTCTACTAAGCGGAAAACCATCATCAACAGATGTTTTCCCTCACTCACTTTATTTTATAATGCTTGGCTGGGATTCAAGTTATGCACACAGTATATCATAAGGTATTTTATTCGACAATCTTTTATTTCGAAATGGAGTTCCTAATGCATACATTACATGTATACATACATACGTCAGTGTTTACTCAGACACACACACACACACACACACACACACACACACACACACACACACACACACACACACACACACACACACACACACACACACACACATATATGTGTGTGTGTGTGTGTGTGTGTGTGTGTGTGTGTGTTCATTAATTTTTAAGCTTTATTGCGATGAATTATCTGGCCTAAATAACTTTTTCCATATATGAAGCGTAATCGCAATACTGTATATTGTATTAGGAATATCCCTCCCCCAAAAATGGTTTCGGTTTTTATGAGAAACTAAGTAGGTTTGGTAGAGTAAGCGTCGGCGCAGTCTGTCGGGTAGATAAAGAGAGTTAATATAATGTGTGGGAGATGCACCGTTAACAAGTGTAAGGTTTCTATGTAGGAGTCAAATTTTCTCGTTGGGTCAAGCCAGGTAGATTAGTGAGTTTTCTTTAGAGCCTTTTTTTTTATTGTTGTGGTTTTCATTTTTTCCTCTAGATTTTCGTTTATATCTTTTTGCTAGTTTGTATATTCATGATATGTTTTTTATCGTTGTCACTCGTTGCGGTCTGTTATTATTATTATTATTATTATTATTATTATTATTATTATTATTATTATTATTATTATTATTAGGAAGGTGTGATTGTGCCGACAGAAATGAATGGAGCAGAGACATGGAATGTAAGAGAGGATGAAAAGAACAAGTTGTATATACTGGAGATGGTGGTGTTTTAGAAGTATGATTGGTGTATCTATAATAGGTAGACGATATGTGATGAGGTGAGACAGAGTACAGGTGTTATAAGAAAACTCAGATGAGTTAATATCAGAGAGTACTGAATTGGCTTGACCACATTGAAAGGATGAGTGATAGATGATTAAGCTAGAGAGTGTGGAGTGCAGAAGTGGTTGGAGTGAGACCAAAATAAAGACTGAATGAGGTAGATGGATGGCATGGAAAAAGCATTGGATGCACGTGGAATGTCGGTAGAGCAGGGCAAAGAGCGTGCAAGAGATAAGAATGAGTGGAGAAGAATTTTGTATGGGTGATATGGGCCAAGGGGAGATTTCGCACCTTTAGCACAGTGAGCTGTGATAGGTGGGTGTAAGGGGAGAGCTACCGCATTATGAAGCGGTGGTGGCAAACAGCTTCGGCTGTCGGGTCTCGCGGCATAATATACTTGCCCGCCTACCCTGTGTGTGATCCAAGCAGGATGGTGGGGGACGTGTTAACCCTTTATTTCCAAGGAGCTGAGAGGAGTGATTGGGGTATGTTGGCTCGTGGTGAATGCATGTTCTTGGCTCGGCCACCCCTTTAATGGGGGAATGGGGCCACCATACAGATATATTATTATTATTATTATTACTACTTGCAATTAATATATATATTATATATATATATATATATATATATATATATATATATATATATATATATATATATATATATATATATATATATATATATATATATAATTTTAGATTTGGGGGCAACTGTCAGGATACCCGGCTTTTGTCCTCATACGTCACTGGTAGATTTTGTTGTCCTCTAAATGGGAGTTCCAGTTACTGAATGCTACTGTATCTTGACATCTTCGAAGATGCTATTTACCCTTCCCACCACTGCCTCTTGAACTGACAGTGCTTATATATGATAATTTAAGAGAGAGAGAGAGAGAATAAATAAATTATTTAATTCCTCTGGCACTTCTATTCCACATAGTTGACAGTGGGTATTACGATGTTTTTGGGATGAAAAGGATTGTGGGGGGGGGGGGATAAGCTACAGGAAGTGAAGAATGAGGTTTGGGGAAAGTGTGGTTCTTTCCTCTCTGAATGAGGAGGAGGAGGACTTGGTCGGTCTGTCAATTGAAGCGGAGTGTGCCAATTGGGGAACGGCATCATTCATTATTGAGAGCTTTCTGATGGTCGTGTGAGGAGGATATTTTAGAACTTTGGAAGTTGACCATGCAAGTCTTCCCTCTTTCTGACTTTCTCATTTTCATCTCTGTTACCCGGTGACACATATTTAACTTGATTACTCAGAATGCAACTAAATTCACTCCCCACTAAAGATATTAAAAGAAGAAAATTATGGAAACGATGTATTATTTTCAAGGAATAGATACCCAAGCAAAATAGTTAGATAAATTGATAAAGTAAGTCAAGTAAAATTTTCCGTGGAGGGTCAAGGGTTATTACGCGTTGGAGGGATACCTTTAGTCATGAGGGTTGTGGGGGGGGGGATGGTAAGTTGATTCCCACACTTAGTGACGTGAATCGATCAACAGGGGTAAAGGAAGCCTCTAGTACAGGAGATATACCACACCAAAGTAGTGTTTGGCTGTTCAACCCCCACCCTTCCCCCGCGTCATTTCGCCTAACGGTTCGGTGTTGCTCGTCTCGTGTTAATAATACTGTGTATTCTCTTTTTCTTGAGTTCAAGCTTTTGATATATCAGGTTGAACAGATCATAATTTATTATTTATATTAAAATTATAATTTTCTGAATTTTTTTATATTTTTATTTATTTATTTTTATTTTTTTTTTGCGTCTGTAAGAATCCATATTAAGGTGATTTAACAGTTTAGTATCGCGGCCAAATTTCGGCTATTTCCCGCCAAAATCACCTATTTTTTGCGTGATTTCATAACCTAATCATTCATAACCTAACCTAACCAAACCCCCAGTCAGAAACTGATGTTAAACTAATTCCTAGATACTCTGAATTTTTTTCCTGAGTATATTTATTGTAATATGAAAATTTAGTAATTTGTTCAAAACTTAAGTGAGAATTATCAAAGAAAGTTCCTTTCAGTCCGGACGATAACACTCGACAACGTGTTTTATAACAGACAACTTTTCTTCAATGAAGTTTTTCGACTGGATGGCTATGTTAGCTAGGAATGGTGTGCGATATTAAACTGTTAAATTACCCATATTATTTATTCTCGAGTTTTCAATATTTGATTTTTATTTAATTCATTATTATTATTATTTTTTTTTTGTGTGTCTTCAAGAATCCATATTATTTATTCTCGAGTTTTCAATATTCGATTAGTTTTTTTTTTGTATTTATTGTCTGCAGCCGATGGCATTTGTTTACGTATGTAAAGATCTATGTTTACTTAAAAGTTTTTTTTTTATAATGAATAATAAAGGAGTAAGGAAAAAATTGACAAGAATCTTGTAACGAAATCGGGTACGTGCATTTTACTCTGTATTTGTTTATTTATTATAATATTTTTAATACATTAATAGTTTTGCAACCATGCAGTATTGTAGGAGGACCCTTTGATAATAAATTATATATATATATATATATATATATATATATATATATATATATATATATATATATATATGTATATATATATATATATATATATATATATATATATATATATATATATATATATATATATATATATTGAACTTAAATAGGTCTGTCTATGACAGTTCGATGTTAAGTCTTCCTTCAGTTACGGTTCTTTTTCTATGCCTACAGCTACACTGAATATTCTTGGATATTCATTACACATCTTTTATTATCCTTTCACATCTGACAAGTCATTACACTCTCCATCTCTGTTTCTCTTTACTTTATGCATTCTTCGTGCCCAGGCCCGATGAGGGCTGTTTTATTTTATTATTTTTTGGCCCGTCCTGGTGTCACAATCATAATATATATATATATATATATATATATATATATATATATATATATATATATATATATATATATATATATATATATATATATTTCTTCAGTGATGGAATGCAGATAGATGTTAGTAGCTCGTGGCTTTTGGTTGCGCTCGTCCTTTGACGCTCGGATGGGGATCGAATCGCAACATGGAAGTGTTTTCCCACGTCCCTTTAGAATAAATTATCGCCCCCTCCTTTGCATTTATGCAATAACTAAGGCTGTGCTTTTTATTTTCAATGACATGATGTGTGTATATATATATATATATATATATATATATATATATATATGTGTGTGTGTGTGTGTGTGTCTGTGTGTGTGATGTAGTTGGTAGTGCCTTGGCACAGTAATTATATGTCCTAGGTTCAAGTCCCGGTCGGGGTAAAAATTATATATATATATATATATATATATATATATATATATATATATATATATATATATATATATATATATATATATATATATATATATATATGTGTGTGTGTGTGTTTGTGTGTATGTGTGTGTGTGTTGCCCCATGACACAGCCTCCCTTTGCGATACTTCTATTGAATCTCTTTATGACTCGAGTAGGACTGGGCAGGACAGCTTCAGTTTGTTTTAGACAGTTACGGTTTTTTCCCTATTCCTACAACTGCACCGAATATGCTGGTGTATTCGTTACCCATCTCTTATTATCCTACTCATCAGATAAGTCACAACACGATCCAACTCTGTTGCTCTTTGCTTTATGTTTTTGGTGCCCGGACCCAATGTGGGCATTTTTTTTTTTTTTTGCCTTCACACACACACACACGCATATACTGTATATATATTCTATATACATGAGCCAACTTTCCCCTTACAAGGTGAGTGGCTAAGTCAAGGCAATATATTCTTGACTCTTTGGGAAGAGAAAATACAGAGAAAGGGATTCCCAGTCCCCTCGCTCCACCCCATTTACTTGACTTATGACACGCAGGGGAACACGGAGGAAGTTTTCTAGCCCCCTCTCTCAGGGGGATATATATATATATATATATATATATATATATATATATATATATATATATATATATGTGTGTGTGTGTGTGTGTGTGTAGCTAAAAGTTTGTATGTATGTTTGAGGCTCTCTTGTTCTTTCAACTTTCAGTAGCTCAATAACAAGTAATGATTTCTTTTTGTTTGATGTATCAGAATGTGGAAAGGAGCAAAGCTTCTTCTTCTTCACCGATTTCCTGCTCCTTCAGGTAATCATCACTTTACATCCCCAAGATCACCACCACCGCCACTGACAGGAAGAAACAGCCCTGTGATACGTTTTCTTATTCTTGTTGGCCTTGTTTGCTTATCCTTCATGATATAGAAATAACACTCATGCACTAAAGATTTTTATTTTTTAAACGATTTTTGTTTGTTTGTATATGTGTGCCATTGAGCTTTCTTTCAGAATATGATTCGTTTATAATTGTTATGGCTTAGCTGTGTGATGATGTCATTAGCTGAACGGAACAATTAAGGGGCAGACAGGCAAGGAGCCATAGCATAATCTTTATCAAAGAATTTGCGTATGCGTTATTCCAATATATTTCTATCAATACAAGCCAATATGGGTACCTTGAAAATACCGAAACCTTAGTTATTGAGTAAATAAAATAAAAAAAATACTTGTTACCTGTGAACCGAGATGGCTTGGCCATTCAGAAGGAGTGTCATTATTTTCACGTGAGATCCGCTGAACTGACCTGTTTGTTCTATATCTAAGCCAGATTGAGTGAGGATACTGTTCCACTACAGCACTCACTGTACTTGCTGAGTTAGTTGGGACCAATACCACCCTTAGTCTTATTGCCAAGGGTTGAGCAGAGAGGAGCTGTGTGCGAACTTCCTTCAGGGATTGAAATCGGGTCCTCCGTAGAAGTCAAGCGATCCCTAATATAAGAATGGTTCTAGTTGCCTGCCTTAAGCCGCAGTCAATAGAAGGCTATATTCTGCATAAGTAATAATAATGTACAGTCTTTATCTTCCCCTCCCCATCCCACTCCTTCTATGATATATTGCTGTTGATAAAACCACATGTTAGACCTTTTGTGGTTTTATAACACAACTGTTTATTCTTGAACGTTGACGTAACCTTCCCCCCCCCCTCCTCCTCCTCCTCCTCCCACAAAGATTTTACACAAGACAAACACCCCCGTATATGAATCGATCACCTTCTTTGCTCTGTTAACTCTGCTATGGCAGTATAGGAGTCGAGTTTGTTGGGTTATTTTTTTTAAATATGAAAATTACCGAGAACGTTATTTAAGTAAACAAATATATATATATATATATATATATATATATATATATATATATATATATATATATATATATATATATATATATATATATATAATATATATATATATATATATATATAAAGTTGTTTCAAGCCGCCTGTTTGGTTTAGGCATGAATAAATATGATATGCTTTATTATGAAGTCTACATTTACGGAACCAGTAAATAACTTGATGAAAATAATCAACTGCCAGCCATAGAAAGGCATATATTGTATACACCTATTTAAATATACCAAAGATATTTACACAGTTTCACCTTATGGATATTGACCTTGAAATCTGGCCCTTTCTTTTTGTACATTAAAATAGTTGGCGCTTCTAACAAAACTCGACTCGTCTTGATCTCTTGCTAAGTGCTTCATTTATATTTTCTGTTCGTCTTGATCATCCCAGTCTGTCTCCTCCATTTACATTTGCCTTTCTTATTTTATTCTTGATCACGAATTGGCTTCGTAATTTACAGTACCCTTTAATCTTCATCGCAAAGCAGTATGAGATGGCGTTTTTTCACAATTGTGGATCTTGGACCGGATCCCTTTATACCATTTCTTTCGTCTTCATCGCAGAGCGAATGCCCAATTAAAATTTTCCCTTCAACTCTCTCATTTACTTCTTCCTTTCTTCTCGTATATAAGTAAACGCCGAATATTTATTATTTTTTTTTTTTGTGTTGATCAAAATTCATGTCAAAATACGTTTTCCATTGTTTTTCATGGCGAACTACTCCTTAAATTACGTTTTCCGTTATCTTATCCTGCACTAACACCATATTTGATTTTTCCTTTCGTTTGGATAGGACCGTAAATTCCTTGTTAAAGAAAAAAAATACTCGTCTTTGTCAGGAAGTTTGAAGTGTTTGCTGCTCTTTAATTAGCCTTGACTTCCTAACTTTTTCACCTTTTGAAAGACGAGTCAAGTTTTATATTTATATATTTACATACTCTTCCCAGAGATTGAGGCGGGTAAAACTAGTTCAGAAAACGTGGATTTGCTTCCTTTTGTTCAACGGAACAATTCTTGCCTTTGATAGCTCTCTTTTACCTCCCTTTCCCTGTCTCTCCTTCTACGGAAAATACTGCTCGTGCACTTCAGCCTTCCCCCTCTCATTGTTGCATTACAGTTAGTTATGCCATTCTCTCTCTTCCCTGGAATAATCCTATTTCTATAGCTTTTATTTCCTTGGAAAATACCTAGCCCTGCAAGCTCCCCCCCCCCGTCTCACAAAAAAGGGCTGTACGATAATTAGAAATTCAGATGAACGAATGATTGTTGATGATGCATTTTGGAAAATACGAACTTTTGCTGATGGCTGGTATATTTTTTTTTTTTAATTAAATGTTATGAACGATCTTTTTATGGCCTATTCTCCACTTCGAACACACATTTCAGTGGCCTTGAATTAGCGGCCTGCTCTCTCCCCCCCCCTCAAAGAGGTTCCGATTTGATGTTCAGAATGTCGCTTTGTGTAGGATGATTTCCTTATTCGGATGAAACAAGAGGATGGACCGGAACCAGTGGAGACGACTAGTGAAGAGATGCGACCCCATATGAAAATGGGAACGCAAATAGAGGAAGAAGAAGAAGGATGAAACAAGAGGAGAGGTTAATGGCGTCAATCGTGTGGTAGCCATTGTCAGCTCAGCATAGAATGATGAGCGAAAGAGAAGTGGATCGATGGACAGTATAAAACAAGATATGATGAAGGAAAAAAGAATAAGAGATTGATGTGGTCAGTAGAGTGAATGGAGGAGGATTGGGGGAAATTGAACGACCACACGTCAAAGTGGGAAAAGCGGAATACAAAGAATAGGAATGGTTTTGAAGATGGCATTTTCTTCTTCTTCACAAGGTATGTGCTTTGATCAGGATAATTTCTAAGTCTCTTTACCACTCAATATGATTAGTGAAAAAAAAAAGTTTCCTAGCAATGACGGTTGTAGTCCCGGCCATAACGTTTCCTCTCCATGAATGGTGGAGGAAGAGTCGCTCTTGTATGTCCTCTTCGCTTGTGGGGGTGGGGGAGGGCTAGCCAAAATAACCGCCCTATAGGTATATAGTATTCGTATACCGTTATATTTTTCGTACATAACTCATTCTGCATATTTTTTTCGTACATAACTTATTCTGCATGTATGGGAATGCTGTTTGTGGTATGGAAATGTCCTTTACGATGAGATGATTTGCAGTCAACCATTTTTTTGTTTATCGTATTTTAATTGTATTTGTTTTCATTTATTTCTTTATATTGTGTTCGTTGGATTACATTCAGTATTTGCGGATTTTATTCATCAAGATTGAGATCTGATCTCATAGGTGGGGGGGGGGGGTCTAAAGCGTTCCAAAGCCCTCACATAAGGAAACTAAATATGCAATTTCTATTCTTGAAGATGAGGGGTATTTAATGACTTCTGTATTGGCTTCATATTGCATTTTTTCTAAGTATTATATTGCAGAAGGAGGATGGAGGGGGGGGGGCGATGAGAAGGGGAATGAGGGGATCATGGGTCGCTGAGGGGCCCACAAAGGAAGGCGGTTCAGCAGGCGACTTACTTTGCATAAACTGAAAAAGTAACAGTGTAGCTGTACATCAGGAAGGGAAAATAAAACAGCCAGGCTGTGTATCAAGAGATATATATTAACTGAATAAATAATAGATAAGCACCTACAATTATGATTTGAAATATGAAAGTAAATAGGTGCTAGTAAATTAGTCATATTTATGATTATTATTATTATTATTTATTTATTTATTTAGTTCCTGTAGGGGTTTACATACGGAAAACTTTAGAGGATCACAAGTTGATGGCATATTCTCTCGATCACAAGGGCTATTCACACGGGGTGTGAATATAGGGAAGTGATCTTTCGGGATTAGGGATGTCCCTACTACCCATCGATACAAGTCACTGGCGCAATTTTACGAGAGAGAGAGAGAGAGAGAACCGCCCGCCCATTGGGTGTGGGAAGAGAAGGAATGAGATGTTGGAGAGGGTAGATGAGAGGCTCTTTAGTGAGGGGGTCAAACCACAATTTTATGCATTCGCGAGAATGGATCCTGGGTCTTTCATCAGTGTTGCTAGATTTGATTGAAATTCAAACCTGATCTCTCCAGTAGTATTCCTTCAGTAGTTTGAGAAGTGTTCATTGCGATGTTTATTAGTTAAATTACCACCTCATTTGTGTATCACATTGTTTCTTACTCTTCATTGAGAGAGAGAGAGAGAGATTTTGAACTTACTATCCCTCAATACGTGTGAAAATCACGGGATCCAGAGTATCCAGCCGATTGCTTTGGAACTAGCCTTTGATGATCCGGTTGGGGAGTGCCTGGGGGTAGGAGTAGGGCATAACAGGTGGTGGTGTGACTGGGAGAAAGAAGAGGGATATCTGTACGAGAGAGAGAGAGAGAGAGAGAGAGCTGCTGTGCTGGTTGTTAAAATTACATTTATATATTTATTTATCCCCGATTAAATATTTGCCTACTTCTTTTTATCGGTATTTAACTGTTATTGTATTTGTTTATAAATATATCTCTGAGTAATCTATTTATCTCGTAGTTTAATTGTAAATATATCTGTTTATTTATAGACCTTTTTATATATATTTTTGTCTTTACTTTTGTTTTTATTTAATTTTACTTTTGTTTGTTTACTTATTTAGTTATTTATTTTCCTTCATGGCTTGTTAATACAGTTCAATTCATTCATATTCGGACGAAATATTCGCTGTTTGGGGGGGGGGGAAAGGACACAGCTCTAACTACTGCTCTCTCATTTCAATCATCTTTGAAATGGTTCTGACGCCGTTTGCAATGAAGGAAATATGAGAGGGAAAGAATAATAGGTGGCAGTGAAAAATACCTGTACTTTATTTATTTCTTTGCCTAGGTGTATTACGTCACGAGATTCCCATTTTAGCAAGCGGATAATCTGATCAGAAAAGCTCTTGTTTGGCACACACACTCACACACCCGTGCGCGCGCGCACACACACATACACAGTTACTAGATAGGTAGCTGATGGATATTATCTTTAATCTCAGTATAATGACTACGCTTCGTAGGATTTTATGTCATTTTATTTATTGATGTGTTATTTGTTACTTTTTATTAATAACTTTGTTGAATTTATTGTCACTTCAATTAATCGTCATATCACCTCAACACGGGGGGGATGGATCCGCATAATATCGATAATTTTCCCCTTATTTTGATGGATAGGGGTGGGGGTGGGGGATTCGTGATAACAGCAACCTCAAACACAAGGCGTTAACTTTTCAGTCACTGTGAACGAGAGCGCACACACACACACACACACACACACACACACACACACACACACATCCGCCGTAATTATTGTACACGTGTTTATATGTTAGTGACCTATAGCATATCGCGACGGGTCCGCCAAATAATGAAATAATTAATACGTTTATTTCACATATGATGCAGTTGGTCAATCAGCAAAGTTAAGCATCTTTTGGGTCTGGTCAGTACTTGGAAGCCCAGACACTCTTGGCATATAATATATATATATATATATATATATATATATATATATATATATATATATATATATATATATATATATATATATATCAAACAACAGCAGTTGCAAGTGTACGTAGCTGTATCGGAAGCTTATCTGGCTGTGCGCCTTCTGGATTAGACCTTAATGGGAGGGAAGAATAAAAACAAAAGTGAGAGAGAGAGAGGACGTTGGTCGGTTCTTGTGGTTTGTTATGCGCGCTCCTGGATATATATATATATATATACATACATATACCGTGGCTGTTTCCCACTTAAAATGGGGGGTAGCCGACGTCAAGAAAGGAAAGTTTGGGGAGAAGTTATTCTCCCCTCTACTCCCCCTATTCGTTGACGCCTCGCAGGAGGTTGATACAAGGGGGGGGATTCCCAGTCCCCCCGCCCCGTCCACTTTTAGTCGCCTTTTACGACACGCAGGGAATACGGTGAGGCTATTCTTTGATATTATGCCCGCCCCAAGGGCACAAATATAAAAGGCCCCATGTGTTCCTTATTATCGTCTCCAACCAACCGCTCAATGGCAAAGCCCCTGCTGGGCTAAGGATGATGATGGGATGGCCAAGAGTGCGCCGCCGCGCCCTCGTGTGGGAAACCTCTAGGGTTTTGCGGGAGTAATCGGCCGCCGCTGCCTGTCTACTACAGCAGCAAGATTTTTGGCAGGCCTTTGGCCCTCCCGACTTCTAGGTCTGGCTTCAGGGAACGAATATATATATATATATATATATATATATATATATATATATATATATATATATATATATATATATATATATATATATATCGTTTTGGTGTGTTACAAGGTACTGGACAGGCTTTTTTTTTATTATTATTATTGTCAATAAAGTATGAGAATAAACTATATTTCCCTTGTTTGCAGTTAGTCCAAGATTATCTTGAGCATTACATTTCCATAAACAAGAGATAGTTTCCACTACTGCTGTTTGTTCATACTTAGATCAAAACTGAAGATAAATATTGATGAATTCTGGGAAAGACACTTTACGTCGATAAACCTAAAATGGCTTCATTGTAGAGTGTAACAATGATTAAGTATTAAAAAGTAAGCACAATAACGGCTTTCTCTGTATGCTGATCGTTTGTATGCATTGCTATTCACACGCTCTGAATCTCACGTTTAAGGCTGATGTGAGTGAGCTTTGTATTTAAGTGGTTGTGTCCTCTGTTTACCTCAAAGCTTAGTCATAGTTTTATAAGTCTCACTGATATCTGTGTGTGTGTGTGTGGGAGAGAGAGAGAGATGCAGGACTTGTCATATCATTCCTTATTAAAGTTTTAAGAGTTTATAGATACTGTTCCATCATGGACAACCTTCATCTCATGGTGCGTTTATATACCCTTTGAAACATTCTGAAGGTATGCTTTGCAAACCTCCCAGGGAATTCGAAACTGGGAACACCTGTGTGAACCAGTTTTTTATATCTGTCTGTCTGTCCAGATATTTAAATTTTATTAATGTTTAGACGACTATTCTGAAATATTTATCTCCTAATGTTTGATTACATATGTGTGTATAATTACCTAATTGTGCTTACGGGAAAGATCCCAAAGCTCGTAACTTCCCGTCACCTGGTCGGTTCCATTTTGTACTAAATGATACTTATCATACTTGTCCTTAAAACTATGGATTGAGTTAGCTTTACCTCCTCGCTTAGCGAATTCTAATTATCAACTACTCGTACACTAAATAAGTACTTCTGCAGAGAAGTATTCTTACGGAGCTTCAAACTATGACCTCTAGTTCTAGTGCCAGCCATATCAAAATATCGATCCCTTTCCACTCTGTTATAACAATGAAGGAATTTAAAAACCGTCACCATATCTCCTCTCATTCTTCTAGCTTCGAGTGATGGTAAATCTAATTCCCTCAGCCTCTCCCCATAACTGAGATTGTGTATTTCTGGCTCCAGTTTCGTGGCATGTCTTTGAACATTTTCCAGCTTAACTACGTGCTTTTTCAAGTGTGGATCCAAAAGGGGGCTGCATATACTAGCTTTGGCGTCACATAGGTTACATATATATATATATATATATATATATATATATATATATATATATATATATATATATATATATATATATATATTTCTGAACATTTCCATGTCATGTGCTCGAAGGGTACCCGTACATTTGCTAAGAAAGCATATGGTGCCCTTAATATGCCATTTATATGCATTTCTGGAGACAAATCTGCCAGTATGTTTACTCCTAGATCTCTCTCATTCTCTGTCTCTTGAAGTTCTACTCCTGCCATCGAGTAGTCAAGCTTGGGCCTTCTTGCACTTGTACCCATTCTCATTACCTTACATTTTGAAGTATTGAATTTCATTAGTCACTTTTCTGACCACTCGTGCAAACTGTCTTGATCTTTCTGAAGTTCTCTACCATTGTTCTCATTTCTTACTTTTTTCACAAGCTTTGCATCATCTGCAAACATAATCATGAATGAATTTACAGACTCTGGTTGGTCATTTACATATACAAGGACCAAAAGTGGCCCTAAAACTGAACCCTGTGGCACTCTATTACTAACTTTTCTCCATTCAGACACTGAGTTGTTGTTGTTGTTGTTGTTGTTGTTGTTGTTATTATTATTATTATTATCATCATCATCATCATCATCATCATCATCTCCCCGGGGGAGGTGGTAAGAATACTTCCTTCGTTTTCCCCTGCGTGCCATAAAAGTCGTATAAATGGGACGGAGCGAGGGAACTGGGAATCCCCTCCTCTGTATTTACTTCTCACAAAAGGTCAAAGTATTTTCTTTGACTCAACCACCCCCTTTATAAGGGGGAATATGGCTTTGGTATAGGGATGGATGGTGATATCCCTTTCATAGTATCTCTCTGCCTCTCTTCTTTTAAATAGGTAATAATTTCTTGCTCTGTTATAAATCCGCCAGGCATTTATGTTTTTTCTCCTCCTATACCTTTTCCAGCATTTGTCTCTCCACTCCTTAGCTTCCTTAAACTCATTATTGAACCATTTCTCTCTGGCATGAATTACTCCTATTTTGGTGACAGGTTTTTGAGCAATCTGCTATTTTCCCATATTCCTCACATACATTTTTTGTACATTTTATTTATTTATTTGTTTATTTGTTTATTTTTTTTAACACATTATCTGTTAATACTAGATCAAGCAGCGATGGCTCATCCCCACCTTTGGCCCTCGTTGGTTCTAGTACATGTTGGTATAGGAAATTCCCTTGTACGCAATCTAGGAATCTTGCCCCGAATGAGTCCTCACCACTGTGTGGGTCAAGATTTACCCAATCTATATCTCTATGATTAAAATCTCCCATAATCAAATTACTACATTTTCACTCCCGTGCAATGTTAACAACTAAGTTTATGACTTTAACAGTACCTGTATGACTTTCCTCATAAAATTCTAGGCTATGATGATTCCTTGGTGGGTTATATACAACAGTTATTATAATGCTCTCTAACCCAGTATTTTTTGCGAGCAACAAGAAATTCCTTGAACTCACTTTCTATAGCCAAGTTAATTTCTTCAACATGAATCCTTTCACTTATGAGCAGTGCTATCCCTCCACCAGTCCTCTCAGATATTTCAACCCTTAATATTCTGAAGCCCTTATGAAAAGCTCTGACACTGTTTATGTCTTCACTTAACTCTGTGTGTGTGTGTGCGTGTGTGTGTGTGAGAGAGAGAGAGAGAGAGAATAATGGGCAGTTACGAAGTAAAAATGAAACGGCAGTGCTGAGATCTTTCAGACTGTGCTTTGAAGATGGACTAAAATACAGTTTGAAAGATCTCAGCACTCCGAAGTTTCATTTTTCATTTGTAGCTGACCTCTATTCTTCTGTGTGTAGCTGTGTCAAGAGCAGACATCGATTAATGTTTTTACAAATAAGGTGAGTATTTGATATACACACAAACATACACTGAGATGGACGGATAGATAGCATCATAAATGATCGGAATCTCCACTTCCGTAATGTTTGGGGGGGGGAAATATATATATATATATATATATATATATATATATATATATATATATATATATATATATATATATATAATGATCGGAAACTCCACTTCCATAATGGTTGGAAAAAAATTATATATATATATATATATATATATATATATATATATATATATATATATATATATATATATATATGTATGTATGTATGTATGTATGTATGTATGTATGTATGTATGTATGTATATATATATATATATATATATATATATATATATATATATATATATATATATATATTTGTTTTCCAACCATTATGGAAGTGGAGTTTCCGATCAGTTATGATACTATCTATCCGTCCCTCTCAGTGTATGTTTGTGTGTATATCAAATACTCACCTTATTTGTAAAAACATTAATCGATGTCTGCTCTTGACCCGACTTCACACCTAGAACACACTTGATAATTGATAACGTCTTAAGCCTATATCCATACATCTGTACCACCGGTTATAGAAGGGTTCTTTTCAATGGATTGTATATATATATATATATATATATATATATATATATATATATATATATATATATATATATATATATATATATATATATTATATATATATATATATATATATATATATATATATATATATATATATATATATATTATATATATATATATATATATATATATATATATATATATATATATATATATATATATATATATATATATATATGTATGGAAATGAACGCATTCTAACTGAATGCCACTATGTTCATATTACAGATTCCCCAACCTCACTCGTGGCTTCATTTTAGCATTTAATTCAATTCCCAATCTCATTCGGGCCATGAAATAACCAATTAAGCACATTACATATGTGAAAACATGAATCATTCTTTACCCCGACCGGGACTCGAACCTAGGACTTATGATTACTAAGTCAAGGCGCTACCACTACACCACAGAAGGTTAAAAGGAATCCAACCTTATAGCTTATATCTGCTATACTTAGGAATGAACGCATTCTAACTGAATGCCACTATGTTCATATTACAGATTCCCCAACCTCACTCGTGGCTTCATTTTAGCATTTAATTCAATTCCCAATCTCATTCGGGCCATGAAATAACCAATTAAGCACATTACATATGTGAAAACATGAATCATTCTTTACCCCGACCGGGACTCGAACCTAGGACTTATGATTACTAAGTCAAGGCGCTACCACTACACCACAGAAGGTTAAAAGGAATCCAACCTTATAGCTTATATCTGCTATACTTAGGAATGAACGCATTCTAACTGAATGCCACTATGTTCATATTACAGATTCCCCAACCTCACTCGTGGCTTCATTTTAGCATTTAATTCAATTCCCAATCTCATTCGGGCCATGGAATAACCAATTAAGCACATTACATATGTGAAAACATGAATCATTCTTTACCCCGACCGGGACTCGAACCTAAGTATAGCAGATATAAGCTATAAGGTTGGATTCCTTTTAACCTTCTGTGGTGTAGTGGTAGCGCCTTGACTTAGTAATCATAAGTCCTAGGTTCGAGTCCCGGTCGGGGTAAAGAATGATTCATGTTTTCACATATGTAATGTGCTTAATTGGTTATTTCATGGCCCGAATGAGATTGGGAATTGAATAAAATGCTAAAATGAAGCCACGAGTGAGGTTGGGGAATCTGTAATATGAACATAGTGGCATTCAGTTAGAATGCGTTCATTCCTAAGTATAGCAGATATAAGCTATAAGGTTGGATTCCTTTTAACCTTCTGTGGTGTAGTGGTAGCGCCTTGACTTAGTAATCATAAGTCCTAGGTTCGAGTCCCGGTCGGGGTAAAGAATGATTCATGTTTT
>JAXCGZ010021037.1:0-2500 GCA_037179515.1 Halocaridina rubra | reverse complement strand
AGTCCTTCTCAAGAAGGCAACCGTCCTAGCCCTTGGTTGAAAAGGGAGTCCGTGACGTAATACCGAAACTAGAAAATATTAGAATTATGGAATTGAAGAGGAGGGGGGGGGCATTCTTATGTATTTATATGAAAACTGCTTTCTGTTATGTTTATGTGGCTTTCATCATTATACCAGTCTAGCTGTTCATAAACACAGTCAAATATAATAGGAATGGTACACTTGCCCATTAATATAAGGATTAGTGTAAAGGGTACGTGTCTTGTATATGCAGTCAATCATTCATGGGAGTTATCTTCATTTGCAGTCACATGGGAACACTTTTCTCATATTTCCTCCTCGAGACGAGTGTTGGTTTTGACTTCGTTGTTTCGTCCGGGTGCCCCCCACGCTCTTCATATTTACGGACTCCGAACCGGTACCGGGTTGATCTTCTTGCTCCCTCAGTGGGTGTATTAAAACCTTGACTAGAGCTTGGCCCTTCATTGATCCCTTTTACGTTGTTACTGCTAAAGGTGGATCGTATATTGCAATACAGTAATTTTTTTTTTTTTTTTACAGGAAAATAATCAATCCATTTTAAGTGATATAAAGCCGATTTTGTTGCAATCGAAGCATCAAGGCTGCTTGGGATGACGAATGTAGCCTCAGTGCTTATTGGAGGTGGGTGGGAAAAATGTTATTGTGTAATTATCTAGTTGTTTTTGCGATAAATGTTATTTGTTCATTTATTTATTTGCTTATTTTTCAAGAGAATCTTGCGTATGAGCTCTCTCTCTCTCTCTCTCTCTCTCTCTCTCTCTCTCTCTCTCTCTCTCTCTCTCTCTCTCTCTCTCTCTCTCTCTCTCTCTCTCATTAGAAAGCCTTTTGAAGCACCGCGCCATGTACGCGTCGTCCAAGACGCTCATGGTACACAAACTACGACCTACACCCTCCTCCTCCTCCTCCTCCTCTTCCTCCTCCTCCTCCTCCTTTCTTTCTTTCTTTTTTCTTTGTAACTAACTTTGAGGGTGTGTGTATGAATTTCCATCTAAAGTGCAATTCGCTAAATCTCTTTACTAGAATAAATGGTAATTTTACATCATTTAAAAATTATTTTCGTATGCCAGCAAGTACAAAAAATACTTACGATATAGCTTATCATAATCGTATACTACATGCTTGAATGTTAGCAATGGATGTGGAGGACCGAGAACTTGAATATTTAGACAAAGAAAGATTGTAACCTGGCTGAGTGGTTCTTGCTTATTATTATTATTATTATTATTATTATTATTATTATTAGTAGTAGTAGTAGTAAGAATAGTAGTAGTAACAATACTAGTAGCAGTAACAGTGGTAGTAGTATTGTATCAGTACTATTGGAGCGATTATACAAATATACGAGAGAGTCCATTTCCAAATTTAAATTATATATATATATATATATATATATATATATATATATATATATATATATATATATATATACACACACACAGCATATGAAAGGACGCTTAAAAGACCAGAAATGGTACCTCCCCCTCCTTTACAATGGGTTCCTGTACATGTAGCTTATATTTCCTGTATATCGTGTTCAGTCAGTTTCTTTGTTTTCTGTAGTTCGTTCACTTACACTTTTGGGTTAGTTGAGTTTTATTTGTTGAATTTATTGTTTTTCTTTTGAGTTTTTTAGTAGCCTTAATGTTAAAGGGCAGGTGGATTAGGCCTAAGCATGTGAAATATCTCTCTCTCTCTCTCTCTCTCTCTCTCTCTCTCTCTCTCCTCTCTCTCTCTCTCTCCTCTCTCTCTCTCTCTCTCTCTCTCTCTCTTCTTTCTGTGTGTGTTTTATCATCATCATTATTATTATTATTAATAATAATACTTTTATTATTAAAAAATGTACTCACGGTGGCTCAAGTGGTAGCGTCCGCGACTCTGAAGCGTCAGGTCGAGGGTTCGCGCCCGTCACGGTCTGAGGTTAGCAAGGGCATGCACCCAGGGTAAGGATTACATCTGCCAAAACAAGTCCTTCACAAGAAGGCAACCGTTCTAGCCCTTGGTATAAAAGGCAGTCCGTGACGTAAAACCGGAACATTATTATTATTATTATCATCATAATTATTATTTCTGTAGTAATGTATTTTGTTTAATGATTAATCACCTAAAATCAAGGTATCGCATTCTACAGATAGCATTTCCAAGATTCCAATGAACTCTCTTGTTAGAGAATTATACTACTTCTGTCTGCTTGATTTTTTGCCCGTTTCGGAGGGAACGCCTTGACCTCACCCCCTCCATCATTTCCCGGTATGGTTAGGCTGACATCGGGCGTTCGCTTCCTATGAGGCAACAGAACCAAGCAAAGAGTAGGAGTTGAACTCTCTAAGAAGACACACTTCATGGGTTGTATCTTGAATATGCTCTCATTCATCATCATCATTAGGCTGAGATAGGAAAGGAGGGAGAATATCCAAGACGATGCTGTCACAAGAGGGGGGGGGGAAAGAGTGAATAGAAT
>JAXCGZ010021036.1:72500-90000 GCA_037179515.1 Halocaridina rubra | reverse complement strand
ATTTGGCGTTTGCACAATCATAGAAGGATCTAACTTATGTATGTATAAAGCTTCTAGAATTTGCAAACGTCGAAAATGTCTTTCTGTATGTAGTGTATGTGTAGACCTTCTAGAATTTCCATAACGATACGCTCTTTAATATTCCGACTCATTGTATAGTATCAACAATAATGAAAAAGTTATTGTAAGAACTTTGGAAAATTTACACAAGAAAATTGCAAATACAAAAACAGCGGTAATATTCAACAAACTATGTATGCAAGAATAAATAAATATATATATATATATATATATATATATATATATATATATATATATATATATATATATATATATATATATATTATATATATATATATATAATATATATATATATATATATATATATATATATATATATATATATATATATATATATATATATATATATATATATATATATATATATATATATATATATATATATATATATATATATATATATATATATATAATATATATATATATATATATATATATATATATATATATTATATATATATATATATAAATATATATATATATATATATATATATATATATATATATATATATATATATATATATATATATATATATATATATATATATATATATATATATATATATATATATATATATATATATATATATATATATATATATATATATATATATATATATATATATATATATATATATATATATATATATATATATATTATATATATATATATATATATATATATATATATATATATATATATATATATATATATATATATATATATATATATATATATATATATATATATATATATATATATATATATATATATATATATATATATATATAATATATATATATATATATATATATATATATATATATATATATATATATATATATATATATATATATATATATATATATATATATATATATATATATATATTATATATATATATATATATATATATATATATATATATATATATATATATATATATATATATATATATATATATATATATATATATATATATATATATATATATATACACGTATATGTATATGTATATATATATATATATATATATATATATATATATATATATATATATATATATATATATATATATATATATATATAAATATATATATATATATATATATATATATATATATATATATATATATATATATATATATATATATATATATATATATATATATATATATATATATATATATATATATATATATATATATATATATATATATATATATATATATATATATATATATATATATATATATATATATATATATATATATATCTATATATATATATATATATATATATATATATATATACATATATATATATATATATATATATATATATATATGTATATATATATATATATATATATATATATATATATATATATATATATATATATATATATATATATATATATATATATATATATATATATATATATATATATATATATATATATATATATATATATTTATATATACACACACACACACACACACACAAAGACCCACTGGGAAATAAAGAAATTAACAGAGAAATAAGTGTTTTTGTATATCTCAAATATACATCCTCAGGGCAACTAAATCTAATATATAGTGCAGCTTTAAAGAAAACATTAGACCCCAAACAATATAGATTACAAATTAAGCAATATGTACTAAATGTTATTCTATAAACAATAAAACTGCATTTCATGGTGTAACTTACAGAAATATCATAACATAATAACTGCTTAGTAAATCATTATTGGGTTATTTACTAAAATGCATTTATAAGAATTGTCTAAAAATGAAAAGGGTCAAATGCTAAAATTAAAATTAAAATGATTTTTCATCACTATTACTAAATTTGTACAGTTTTTTTCAATGCAGAAAGAGAAACTACTATATCTTACTAAATACAACAACTAAAAGAAAAATAGAAATAAAACTAATATAAATGTTTTGTGCTTCACAAAAAAAAATTGTACTTCATAAAGTATTACTACATACAGTTCACAACATAGGACACTTTTTTTTTTATTAATATATGAACCTTTTTGAAATTTCTTAACTGAATAAAGCATCTAACTTATATAATCCAGGACTTATGTTCAACTTATCCTGTTCTTGTTGTATCGTTGATGATTCAATTGCATTTCTTATTAGTGTGTTTTTGCAAGAGCATATGACTTTCAAATTTTCCCGCTTTGTTTTCTAAATTATATTACTTATATGTACAAATAACGCATTTGAATACTCCCCCTCTTCTTAAGCATAATCTTTTCTGCTGTATTCTTACTTGTAGTGTTTATCCTGTCTATACGATATATATAGAATTGCAGTTTGGCCAAGGTTTTGAGTATATTCATCTTATTTCACATTCCTAAAACAGGCAGAATTCTTATTTTGTTTATGAGTGTGACACCGGGACAGACAAAAATAAAACACTGCCCTAATCAATAAAGGCCTGGCACGAGAAAATATTAAAATGAATAAAAAGAAAAAGGTTATGAATAAGGTAGGATGAGGCAATAATGCACAAAGGAACAAGCAAGACTGAATGGATATTCTAAGTACTGGGGACCTAGAGATATGGATGATTAGGGCCTGGAAAGACGATAGATCCGCTTTTAGAAGGAAGAAAGGTCGTAAGATTTTGGAAAGACAGGAGGAGGAAGAGAGTTCCAAAGTCTGGAGGTAGATGAGAAGAAACAGTCTCTTCACCGACCAATCCACGAGCTGCAAATCTCCACACAATACCTGTGAGACGAGGCCACTTGACGAGTGATACACGGCCTCAGCAGTGGGGGAAGGATACTACTTGCCAACTCATTAGAGCAGCGATGGAAGTACTAGCGATAGAAAAGAGAAAGGGATGACACCTTGGGGCGAAGAAAGAGAGATTCCAGATTAGAAGTAAGAAAAGGATCATTAATGAGTCTGACTGCCTTAGATTCAACCCTATCAAGGAGATAAGTATAAGCAGAAGCACCCCAGATGTGTGAGCAGTATTCTAAGCAGGGACGGATAAGACCTTTAAAGATTTTAAGAAACTGTAAAGAGGAAAAGAAATGACGAAAACGAAAGAGAACCCACAATATATGGACATAGATATAGATATTTGGATTATGTGATTCCTCCAATACAAATTATAGGCTATATGGATTACAAATATGTTGATAGAATTAAGAGGGTAAATTTTTAGTTATGGAGACAATAGGGCTATCAGGAGGAAAAGAAGATAAAGAGAGAGCCAGAAACTGCTTCTTGGAGGCATTAAATTTAACTACATTTTGGGTGCCCTACTCAGATACCCTCTGCAAATCGGAAATGAGAGTTGAAGAAAGAGTGATCTGAAACTGATTGCGATTGGCAGATGAAGGTTGTGAAGAAAAGGTAGAGGAAAAGTGAAGGGTAGAATTCTCAGATGGAGCGTGAAGAAGAGAAGAAGATGGGGATTGAAAATGATCATTGATGAAGAGAAGGAACAGATTAGGTGAAAGAACAGAGAACTCTGGAACACCATTGGTAACATGAAAGTGCTAGCTGTTGCACTGTCAACAACTACAGATATAAAACGGTCAGAAAGAAAACTGGAAATCAGAGAACAGAGAAAATGGGCAAAGCCATTGGCAGGTGTTTGGCCAACAAAGCCTTGTGCCAGACTGTCAAAAACCTTAGAGATATCAAGGGCGACAATAAAGGATTCCTCAATGTTCTTCAGAGAAGATGACAAAACATGAGTAAGATAGAACAGGAGATCACCAGTTGATCTTGCTTTGCACAAGCCGCACTGGTGATCGGAGATAAGTGAATTATATTCAAGGCATTTCAAGACGTGAGCATTGAGAAAAGTTTTGAAAACTTCAGGGATAGAAGAGTTAAGGCAATAGGTCAGTAATTTGAAGCAATAGAACGGTCACCCTTCTTAGGAACAGGTTGAACTTGAGCACATGAGCCAATTCTTCTGTAAACTCCTTAAGAAACCTTGCATGAATACCATTGGGACAAGATGCCTAATTCGTAATTAGTGAGTGAAGAACCTTATGAACTTTGCTTGAAGAAAGGATAATGGAGGGCATAGGGCTAGAGGGGGGTAAAGACAAGTGCTCTGGAATCGTTATAGTAGACTTGGCACAAAAATGAGAGCCAAAGTGAGTGGCTTTGTTAGTGGAAGAACAAGCTATACAACCATCAAAATGAATGAAAGGGGGAAAGCTTGAGTTTCAGAAACTTTTGGAGAGGTTTTTGACTAAGGACCAGAAACATTTGTCAGTGGGAGAGGAGTAAAGGTCATCAACTTTCCTGCTTATAAAGGAAGTCTTAGAACTGTGAATTTAAAGAGTAGAGCGATTCCTAACTACAATAAAAGAAGAGCGAGTTAATTCAGAAGGTGAGGCTTGGTACAATTGGTGTGCCTGATTCCTGGCCTGAATAATCATTGAGTAGGTACAGTCAAACTAAGGTTTAGGATGAAAAAAACTTTTCATAGAGGAGGGGATGTACCCTTCCATTCACGAGGTTATCATCTCGGCAACTTTTACGGCTGCCTGATAAGGGTTGCGGGACCGAAAGCAGTATTCATCGCATGGGAATCCAAAGAGGAAGTTACGCAAATCTTCATGTTGGGTGCGCTCAAAGTGCCAAAGGTGGTGCTGAGTAGAAGGAATTGATGGAGGGGGGCAAAATTGAAAGAGATTGAGATTACTGAGTGGTCAGATTTATCAGGAGGGGAAAACACAGAAAAAGAGTAGTTTGAAGGGTTAGAAGTAAGAAATAGGGTAGCTGTATGTTTGTGTCGATCGCCAACACGGGTAGAATGTTTGATAATATGCTCCAGATCGTGAGTAATAGAGAAAGCAAGGGTCTTACTTCCTCCCACATCAGTGTGAGGAGAATTAAACCACTCAATTAGGTGTACATTGAAGTCTCACATATAGAGAACTTCGGCATGTGGGTAAGAAGATAGCAAGACCTCATGGCAGGAAGACAAATATTAAAAAAAAAAGACACAAAGTCACCAAACTTTCTAGAACAGTAGTAGAAACGAAGGAATATAGTGGTATTGGAGAGACAGATTTTTAACCAGAGAGCATTAAAGTCAGGATATTAAAGGTTCATAAGCCTTGCAATAGTGGTGTTAGTGTTGCAGTAGGCACAGACCCCACCTTTGGAACGAAAACGAGAATACAGGTTACAATAAGACAGCAGGGTTTCAGAGAAGAGAAGGAGGTTAGGGAGGGAAATACTCAATTGCTGTTCCACACACACACACATATATATCTATATATATATATATATATATATATATATATATATATATATATATATATATATATATATATATATATATATATATATATATATATATATATATATATATATATATATATATATATATATATATATATATATACATATATATATATATATATATATATATATATATATATATATATATATATATATATATATATATATATATATATATATATATATATATATATATATATATATATATATATATATATATATATATATATATATATATATATATATATATATATATATATATATATATATATATATATATATATATATATATATATATATATATATATATATATATATATATATATATATATATATATATATATATATATATATATATATATATATATATATATATATATATATATATATATATATATATATATATATATATATATATATATATATATATATATATATATATATATATATATATATATATATATATATATATATATATATATATATATATATATATATATATATATATATATATATATATATATATATATATATATATATATATATATATATATATATATATATATATATATATATATATATATATATATATATATATATATATATATATATATATATATATATATATATATATATATATATATATATATATATATATATATATATATATATATATATATATATATATATATATATATATATATATATATATATATATATATATATATATATATATATATATATATATATATATATATATATATATATATATATATATATATATATATATATATATATATATATATATATATATATATATATATATATATATATATATATATATATATATATATATATATATATATATATATATATATATATATATATATATATATATATATATATATATATATATATATATATATATATATATATATATATATATATATATATATATATATATATATATATATATATATATATATATATATATATATATATATATATATATATATATATATATATATATATATATATATATATATATATATATATATATATATATATATATATATATATATATATATATATATATATATATATATATATATATATATATATATATATATATATATATATATATATATATATATATATATATATATATATATATATATATATATATATATATATATATATATATATATATATATATATATATATATATATATATATATATATATATATATATATATATATATATATATATATATATATATATATATATATATATATATATATATATATATATATATATATATATATATATATATATATATATATATATATATATATATATATATATATATATATATATATATATATATATATATATATATATATATATATATATATATATATATATATATATATATATATATATATATATATATATATATATATATATATATATATATATATATATATATATATATATATATATATATATATATATATATATATATATATATATATATATATATATATATATATATATATATATATATATATATATATATATATATATATATATATATATATATATATATATATATATATATATATATATATATATATATATATATATATATATATATATATATATATATATATATATATATATATATATATATATATATATATATATATATATATATATATATATATATATATATATATATATATATATATATATATATATATATATATATATATATATATATATATATATATATATATATATATATATATATATATATATATATATATATATATATATATATATATATATATATATATATATATATATATATATATATATATATATATATATATATATATATATATATATATATATATATATATATATATATATATATATATATATATATATATATATATATATATATATATATATATATATATATATATATATATATATATATATATATATATATATATATATATATATATATATATATATATATATATATATATATATATATATATATATATATATATATATATATATATATATATATATATATATATATATATATATATATATATATATATATATATATATATATATATATATATATATATATATATATATATATATATATATATATATATATATATATATATATATATATATATATATATATATATATATATATATATATATATATATATATATATATATATATATATATATATATATATATATATATATATATATATATATATATATATATATATATATATATATATATATATATATATATATATATATATATATATATATATATATATATATATATATATATATATATATATATATATATATATATATATATATATATATATATATATATATATATATATATATATATATATATATATATATATATATATATATATATATATATATATATATATATATATATATATATATATATATATATATATATATATATATATATATATATATATATATATATATATATATATATATATATATATATATATATATATATATATATATATATATATATATATATATATATATATATATATATATATATATATATATATATATATATATATATATATATATATATATATATATATATATATATATATATATATATATATATATATATATATATATATATATATATATATATATATATATATATATATATATATATATATATATATATATATATATATATATATATATATATATATATATATATATATATATATATATATATATATATATATATATATATATATATATATATATATATATATATATATATATATATATATATATATATATATATATATATATATATATATATATATATATATATATATATATATATATATATATATATATATATATATATATATATATATATATATATATATATATATATATATATATATATATATATATATATATATATATATATATATATATATATATATATATATATATATATATATATATATATATATATATATATATATATATATATATATATATATATATATATATATATATATATATATATATATATATATATATATATATATATATATATATATATATATATATATATATATATATATATATATATATATATATATATATATATATATATATATATATATATATATATATATATATATATATATATATATATATATATATATATATATATATATATATATATATATATATATATATATATATATATATATATATATATATATATATATATACATATATATATATATATATATATATATATATATATATATATATATATATATATATATATATATATATATATATATATATATATATATATATATATATATATATATATATATATATATATATATATATATATATATATATATATATATATATATATATATATATATATATATATATATATATATATATATATATATATATATATATATATATATATATATATATATATATATATATATATATATATATATATATATATATATATATATATATATATATATATATATATATATATATATTTATCAGGCAGTTCTAAATGTTGCCGAGATCATGACCGTGAGAATGGAAGCGTACATCCCCTATTCTACAACAACTTTCTCTCCCCCTAAACCTTTGTTTGACCGTGCCTGCTTCATGGCTATCCAGGCTAGGAATCGGGCACACTGATCCTACCAAGCCTTCCCTTACGATTTAACTCGCTCTGCTTTTATTGTAGCTAGGAATCGCTGTATTTTTCAATTTCGAAGGTCCAAGGCTTAATTTATAAGAAGGAAAGTTGATGACCTTAACTCCTCTCCCTCTGACAAATACTTCTATTTCTTAACCAAAAACTTCTGTAACTCAAGCTTCCGCCCTCTCATTCGTTCTGATGGTTTTATAGTTTGCTCTCCCACTGACAAAGCCACTCTCTTTGGCTCTCATTTTTCTGCCAACTCTTCTATAAACGATTCCAGCACACCTGTCCCTCAATCTTTACCCCTCATTCACCATATGCCCTCTCTTATCACTAAAGACGAACAAGGTATCTGGTCCCGATAGTATCCCAGCAACGTTCCTTAAGGAGTTTGCAGATGAACTGGCTCCCTTGCTTTGCCGTCGTTTTCGCCTCATTCTATCAACAAGTATCTATCCTTCATCTTGGAAGCATGCTCTAGTTCAGCCAGTTCCTAAGAAGGGTGACCGCTCTATTCCTTCAAACTACAGACCTATTGTCCTAACCTCCTCTATTGTTAATGTTTTTGAAACTTTGCTCAATGCTCACTTCTTGAATTGCCTTGAATCTAACTCACTTATCTCCGATCACCAGTACGGCTTCCACAAGGCGAGATCCACTGGTAATCTCCTGTCCTTTCTAACTCATGTATGGTCATCTTCTCTGGGGAACTATGAGGAATCCTTTGTCATCGCCCTTGATATCTCTAAGGCTTTTGACAGAGTGTGGCACAAGGCTCTGTTGGCCAAACTCCCTTCCTATGGCTTTACCCCTTCTTTCTGTTCTCTGATTTCCAGTTTTCTTACTGACCGTTTTATATCTGTAGTTGTTAATGGCGCGACATCTAGCCCTTACTCTGTTACCAGTGGTGTTCCAGAGGGCTCTGTTTTTCACCTACTATGTTCCTTCTCTTCATCAATGATCTTCTACAATCCCCATCTTCCTCTCTCCTTCATGCCTTTGCTAATGATTCTACCCTTCACTTTTCCTCTGCCTTTTCTTCACAACCTTCATCTGTTATCGTAATCAGTCTCGTATCACTCTTTCTTCTACTCTTAACTCCGATTTGCAGAGAGTATCTGAGTGGGGCATTCCAAATTTAATTAAATTCAATGCCTCCAAGACACAGTTTCTGGCTATCTCTTTATCTTTTTCTCCTCTTGATATCCCTATTGTCTTCGAAACTAACGAAATTTACCCTCTTAACTCTATCAACATATTAGGAATCCAAATAGCCTCTACCTTGTCTTGGAGGAATCACATAATCCAAATTTCTAAATCTTCATCCAAATAATTGGAGGTTTTGTTTCATTTTCGTCATTACTTTTCCTCTTTACAGTTACTTAAAATTTACAAAGGTCTTATCCGTCCCTGCTTAGAATACTGCTCACACATATGGGGTGCTTCTTCTTATACGTATCTTCTTGATAGGGTTGAATATAAGGCAGTCAGACTCATTAATGATCCTTCTCGTACTTCTAATCTGGATTCTCTCTCTCTTCGCAGTAAAGTATCTTCCCTTTCGCTTTTCTATCGCTGCTATTTCCATCACTGCTCTAATGAGTTGGTGAGTTGCATTCCTCCCCAACTGCCGTGGCCGTTTAACACTCGCCAAGCGGCCTCATTGCACAGGTACTGTGTGGAGATTTGTAGCTTGCGGATTGGTCGGTGCAGCGACTGCTTCTTCCCATCTACCTCCAGACTCTGGAACTCTCTTCCTCCTTTGGTCTTTCCTAATTCTTATAACCTTGTATCCTTCAAAAAGTAGATCTATCGTCATTTCAGAGCTTAGTCCTCCATATCTCTGGGTCCTCTGTACTTTGACTGTTTCTTTCTATTTGTCATTTTCATTTGTGTGACATTGCCTCATCTGTGCCTAGTCCTTAACTTTTATCTTTTCCTTCGTCTTGGTATTTTCTCGTGCCTGGGCCTTTATTAATGAGGGGAGTTTCTGCCTGTCCCGATGTCACAAAAAAAAAATATATATATGATATATATATGTATATATATATATATATATATATATATATATATATATATATATATATATATATATATATATATATAGATATATATATATATATATATATATATATATATATATATATATATATATATATATATATATATATATTATATATATATATATATATATATATATATATATATATATATATATATATATATATATATATATATATATATATATATATATATATTATATATATATATATATATATATATATATATATATATATATGTGTGTGTGTGTGTGTGTGTGTGTGTTGTACAAGCATTACTGTCTCCCTTTATAACTCTCATGAAAATTTGTATCAAATGGATTTTCTGGGGTAACTTTGAAAATACTGTTAGGTGTACTTAATAATATCACTCTCAAATATCTTCGTATTTTCAATCTCTCACACATTTCTGACTTCACATGTCACTCCATGATTTAAACCTTCTTATGCCATGAGGGGTCAAAATGACCCCAAAGAATTTTTTAAATGTTGCCAATTTGCTATTTATTGATTTTGGATTGTTTCCTTCCCTGACTTCGTTTATCCTTGTCTACTTTACAAGTACAAAACGTTTTGTGACGTAGAGGTATCTAGTTTGAGAATTACAAAGCCGCAAGCTTCACTGGGGTCGCTGTAGACTCCACCTGGCAATCCGTGTTACTTGGATTTTCTTTTCTCAAAAGTTCATATATTCAATAATAATTTTTACCTACTGTACAATAACTGCTAGAATATCTATTTTATCATGTTTTAAAAAGTATGCATAGATAAGCATGATATAAATTCAATCTGTAGGTAGTCTCAACTCTTAGATATGAAAAATACGAAAATCACCCATTCGGTTTCAAAGATTAGGAAACAGACACATAGATAATGTAATTAGCAGATATGATGTAAGCATTAGGTACAGTCTGGTACTTATCGTTAAGAAGATATATAAAGCAGGCATTCGAGGGAGGTACGTAAGTCTGCAGATAAAAAAAAAAGAAATGAAGAGGACATACCTTATATGAAATTTATTTAGACATCATGACCAGCTTATTAGTTAGTAGTGCGAGTATATTTTCAGTTGCAACAGTCCTGAATTTCTTTTTTTCTAACCAATGATACTAACTTCATCTAAGGGTTGAGAAGAAAAAAGAAAGTTATTTATCGTTAGCATTACAACACCTGGAAACACTATAAATTTCATTCTCTATATATTTTCTCTCTAGTTTAATAGATCTTAAATAACTCATCAAATATGCATTCAGAAGCAATCAAATAATGGTCACCGAATTAAAGTATCTGAATTTCAGATCAAAACTAAGCACAAGGGTCTGCCCCTCTCTTTCTTTATCTCTTACTTTATTTAATTTTCGTGCTTTTCCCTCCAATTCCCTTATATCCTTAATTCCCTCCCCTTTTTTCCCCTCCTATCCCATCCCATCCAAAAAAATGGTATATAAGCAAATCAATTCTGAAATCATCTCTGCTTATGACTGAGAAAAAAAAAATTGTATTTTCCAAATCCGTCTCCTTTCCCTCTCCCACTTTCTTTCTCTCTATTCTCTTCTAAAGAGTCATATAATAGATTTCCTTGAGCCAAAGGTCATTGCCGCTAATAGGTTATTATATAATACCCTTAGAAATAGATTGAAAAGGGAACTCAGATGGATATGATATGATATAAGATATGCTTAAATAAATTTTTATCTACGTTTCATTATATTGCTCAATAAAAAATCTAATGAGAGAAATTTGGAGGTATGATATTTTTTTTTTTAAGAGTGTGACACCGGGACAGGCAGAAACTGCCCTCATCAACAAAGGCCCGGGCACGAGAAAATACCAAGATGAAGGAAAAGAAAAAGGTTAAGGGCAAGGCAGAGGTGAGGTAATGTCACACAAAGGAAAACGACAGACAGAAAAAAACAGGTAAAGTAAAGAGGACCCAGAGATATGGAGGACTAGGCTCTGAGATGACGATAGATCTGTTTTTTGAAGGATGAAAGGTCATAAGAATTAGGAAAGACAGAAGGAGGAAGAGAGTTCCAGAGTCTGGAGGTAGATGGGAAGAAGCAGTCGCTGCACCAACCAATCCGCGAGCTACATATCTCCACACAGTACCTGTGAGATGAGGCCGCTTGGCGAGTGTTGCGCGGCCTCGAGCAGCGGAGGAGGGATGCAACTCGCCAACTCATCAGAGCAGCGATGGAAGTAGTAGCGATAGAAAAGCGAAAGGGAAGATACCTTACGGCGAAGAGAGAGAGAATCCAGGTTAGACGTAAGAGAAGGATCATTAATGAGTCTGACTGCCTTAGATTGAACCCTATCAAGAAGATAAGTAAAGGAAGAAGCACCCCAGATGTGTGAGCAGTATTCTAAGCAAGGGTGGATAAGACCTTTGTAAATTCTAAGCAACTGCAATGCGGAAGAGTAATGACGAAAACGAAACAAAACCCCCAATTTTTTGGATGAAGATTTTGAAATTTGGATTATGTGATTCCTCCAAGACAAGTTAGAGGCTATATGGATTCCTAATATATTGATAGATTTCTGCGTTATTATGCATAAATAAACTTAAATTGAATAAAAATTAATACATTTATACATTTATAGCTTTAATATCAGAAAAAAAAATAGTAACATATGACAGCGTATTAAAAATAAAACGTAAAAAAAAGACTAGAGAAAATACATCTAGCTTTAATAATTATCACACTCATATGACCGATGAAACGTGCTTAAGAATACAGAGAAAGCTTTTGGAAATTCATTCATATTATGAGAGGAACATAAAATGCAAAATGAAGCTCTCTCAATTTCAAATATATATATATATATATATATATATATATATATATATATATATATATATATATATATATATATATATATATATATATATATATATATATATATATATATATATATATATATATATATATATATATATATATATATATATATATATATATATATATATATATATCTATATCTATATATCTATATCTATATATCTATATATATATATATATATATCTATATATATATATATATATATATATATATATATATATATATATATATATATATATATATATATATATATATATATATATATATATATATATATATATATATATATATATATTCAAGTCCCTGTCAGGGCAAAAATTATTCATGTTTTAACATTTGGTAAAGTGCTTATTTGATTATATATATATATATATATATATATATATATATATATATATATATATATATATATATATATATATATATATATATATATATATATATATATATATATATATATATATATATATATATATATATGCTAGTTCTCCTTAGAATAGGATTTTGAGACTTTAGCAAGTGACAATACTATGTCTCTGCGATTTCTATCATATTCCTTAATCTGTAATCCTCTGCAGTTTGTTTAAGAAAGCATCGTTGAAGAGGCTATCTTGCAAGATTTTCATCTTACAAGATGGTTTTTAGTGATGCAAGCACAGTAAAGGAGGAAAGTAATAAACTTTCAAAATTACAAATCCAACTTGGAGAATAATTATGCAAAAAACACTTATTCATGAAATGCGCTTGAAGTTTATCATACTAGTACTTCTTAAAATAGGATTTGATGATTTTAACAAGAGACAGTATCATGTCTTTAGGTTGGTTATCTGATTTCTTATTATGTTTGTATCATCCTCTGCACAGAAGAGTATTTGGCTAGATGGAGCGAGTGCAGTCACTGGGCTTTCGGCTATTTATGAATAGGATATCCTGGATAGACGCTCTTCTTACAAGAACACAAACTAATCTGATCATTCATTTATTCTCTGCAGTCTCTTTTCCAGGCAGGAATCAAGCTTGCCTATTACATCCCCGCCTCCAACCATTTGCTGGTCTCATATGGTCACCTTTGTGTCAAAGTCCGCTTCAATGAATATATATTTATCTCATGTGCAACAGTCATACCTGTTGTACATATAAGGCCGCTTTCACAGAAAAGCGGCACGTTGCACGTGGCATGCCAGTTAAAAGCGAACATCCGGAAATATATGAAGCCCTTCACACATAAATGGCGTGACACGTCCCATGTGCCACGGGCGACTTGCGATGCAAGTCGCACGAGGCACATGTGACGTGTCACGCCATATATGTCTCTGCATATAGTCTTTATTGACCTGGAAAAGGCATATGATCGAGTACCACGTCAAGAGTTGTGGAGGTGTATTAGAGAAAAGGGAGTCCCCGAGAAATATGTAAGAATCAAGCTACTTCTGTGTGAAAGGTTTCATATATTTCCGGATGTTCGTTTTCAGCTGGCATGCCACGTGGCTTGCCACGTGCGACGTGCCACTTTGCTGTGAAAGCGGCCTAAGTGCACTTGCATCATATCATGTGGTCAATGACTCAATGTAACCGAGCTAAAATCTGTCATAAAAATCTATGCTATAAGACTATAGCAGCCTATCCACTAATGGTAGTCACCTATTTAGATAATTATATTTTCCTACACAGGGAATTTATTAATTCTTTCTATGGTTACTGGGAGGATTGCCTAGTAGCAAAAACATTTTACTGCCTTAAAAATGAAATTAAACCACTCGACTTTTTCGTATCTAATCCTCTAACTACAATGTTGTATTTTCCATATAGTAGGACATTGTGATGGCTATGTCATCTCTTTTACAGCTATTTTGACAGTCCTAACTCTCATTCCTACCTATTCTAACTCTATAGATATTGCTTATTTCTCTGACTCTCCCTAAAAAGAATCCAATTTTGTTCTTTTGATACATAGACCTGACCAACTACCTTTACAAGGTTATCATATTGGGGCTAAAAGTTATTGCTTGTCCATGAACACAATCTTCTTAATAAACCAGAGGTTATGAGAATCTTATATAGATATCCCCAAATGATAAAGAGTCATGGTGGTGGAATGAGGAAGTGCCAGAATGGGTGAAGAACAAGAAAGAAGCTAAGAAAAGGGCAGATTAATCAGGTCTGGAGCAGGATAAAGAAGAGTACAAACAGGCAAAGAAGAATGCAAGGAGAACAGTAGCAAAAGCAAAGGCAGTGACATTGAATGAAGTCTATGAAGATTGGGAAATACCAGAAGGAGAGAAGGAAATATGGCGAATTGCCAAGGCCCGAGATGCTGCATCCAAGGACTTGACCCAAGTAAGACAAATAAAGGATAACCATGGAGTAGTTCTAGCAGAAGAGGATGAAATAAAAAGCAGATGGGAGACTTATTTTGAAGAATTACTAAATGAAGAGAACCCAAGTCCAGTATTTGAAGATGGACTTCCATATGAAGCAGTTACAACAACAGTGGCTAGAAGAGAGGTAGAGCGGGCAGTGAGGAAAATGAAAAATGAAAAGCCAGCAGGGCCTGATAAGATGCCAGTGGAGGTATGGAAGAGTCTTGGAGAGGAAGGCATAGATATCTTGTGGGACTTAATGCAAAAGATCTTTAGTCAGGAAAAGATGCCAGAAGAGTGGAGAGGAAGCCTAATCATCCCAATCTATAATGGGAAGGGAGACATTCAGGAGTGTGGAAACTATAGAGGTATAAAGTTGTTAAGTCATACTATGAAGATATGGGAGAAGATCATAGAGAGGAGACTCAGAGAGGTAACGACAAATGGGGATGAACAGTTTGGCTTCATGCCTGGAAGAGGGACAGTGGATGCCGTATTTGCCTTGAGACAAATGATGGAAAAGCATCGGGAGAAACAGAAAGGACTGCATATGGTCTTTATTGACCCGGAAAAGGCATATGATCGAGTACCGCGTCAAGAGGTGTGGAGGTGTATTAGAGAAAAGGGATTCCCCGAGAAATATGTAAGAATCATCCAAGATATGCATGAGATGGCAGAGGCAAATGTTAAGAGTAGTGTGGGCTTCACGAAAAGTCTCTCAGTAAATGTTGGTCTGCATCAAGGGTCTGCTTTGAGTCCATATCTATTTGATCTGGTCTTGAATGTAGTAACCCAGGGTATTAGATATCAGTCACCATGGTGTATGCTCTTTGCAGATGACATTGTGCTGTGTAGCAACAGACGAGAGGTAGTGGGAGAGAAGCCTGAGGAATGGAGAAGAGTGATGGAGGATAGAGGACTGATAATCAGCAGGAAGAAGACAGAGTACTTGAGGTTGAGAGATGATAAGGATGGGGAGGTCAATTTGCAGGGGAAGGTGTTGAAAAGAGTTGAAAAGTTAGAATACTTGGGATCAGCAGTAGCAGAGGA
>JAXCGZ010021036.1:65000-67500 GCA_037179515.1 Halocaridina rubra | reverse complement strand
GAATGAGGACTGTTTACCTAATGTATCATTTATGACGCCTAGCTTTTGGTGAAAAGGAAGGAGGATTATATTGAAATTATTCTCTTTAGGGGTCCTGTGAGGATTGTAAAAAACCTGTTTAGCTTTCTGCAGAGCTTTGTCTAAGAAAAAGGAAGGATAACAAAGTTGGTCAAGCTGAGAATAAACCGTTTGAATTTCAAGTTCTAAATAATTAGAGCTGCAAACCCGGAGGGCTCTAAGGAATAAATTCGAAGCTATACCTAATTTCACTTTTTCTTCATGATAACTATAAAAGTGCACATAAGACGCAGAGTGGGTGGATTTTCTATAGACTTTAAAGTTGTAACCCAAAGAATCTCTAACAATGAGGACATCAAGGAAAGGCATTTGGTTTTCGTTTTCCCATTCTACTTTAAATTGAATGGAAGGAACTAATCTATTTAATTGTGCTACAAATTCGTCAGGGGTACCCCAGGAATCATCCCAATAACTAAAAATCTCATCAACATAGCTCAGCCAAATCATGTTGGGAGGTTTGATTTCTCTCAGAAGCTCAGTTTCAAAATATTCCATATACAACTTGGCTAAAATTGGAGACAAAGGACTTACCATACTAGAACCGAACTTTTGCCTATAAAAATTGCCATTGAAAGAAAAGACATTAGTACTCACTCAGAATCTGATTAATTTGATAATTTTAGCAAAAATACACATATCTTTTGTTGTGTAAATATTCTCTCATTGTCGCTTTGATTATATGCGATGTTTCTGTGTCACTTATGTCCTCTGTTAGAATTTTTCATAATTGGTTCCCATGACAGACAGGGCTTTTTCTGTAGTTTTTATTCCTGCTCTTGGAATAATAAGTTTTTGTGATTGCCGTGTATGTTTTTTCCACAAATCTACTGACGGTATCAATCTGCATAGCACTTGAAGGTATGATACCCTATATTAATGTGCACATAAAAATCACCACGTCGAATTTTATTTGGTCTTTTACTTTAAGCTAGTTTAACTCCCTAATAAATTATGTTGCCATGTGAAACTTTTTGCAATGACCAACAGTGATATAAGCAGCAAAATTTTTAATATTTTGGATTTTGCTCATCAAATATAATTATAGCTGTGATGTAGTAATAAAATAAGTAGCTAAGAACTAGGACCTCCAATGTTTTTTTTACATACTTTGTTTGCCAAACAAGTTTTTATTTCGGAGGTATGAATATCAAATGAGAAATGGCTGTTAAACATTAGCCCAGATTTTAACAAGAGGAAGTAGTTTAATATGAGAAGGACTTACTATAAATTCTAGGCCTTTTGGTTATGAGGTCTAGAAAAACCCTTGATCAATGAATATGAATTCAGTTTTTTCTTGTATTTACTCTTAATCATTTTATTGAAAAATTCTGCATTACTCTTTTATTTGTGGATTACATTTCTAATACAAAGATGTCGAGATGTTCTATGTTTTTTTGGAGAGAGGAAACTGGGCATCGCTTTAAACTGGACAAGCATGGCGTTCTAAAGAACAGTTTGTTTATCACTTAGAAATATTTTGAATAAAAGAAGACCAAGTGCCGAACCTTGAGGGACACCAAATTCAACAGGATGTGTTGCTGATCAGTGTGTTTCTACTTTTACTGACTGCATGCGAATGGTTAAATAGCTATTTAATCAGTAATTACTAAAAGTAGATATTTCATTTTCCTTAAGAAAACTGGACGAGAGAGACTGTCAAAACCTTTGGGGAGGTCACATAGGGCAACAGGCGATATCACATTCTTATCTATGATTTCGTAGAATGTATCAGTGACTTAATGGGATATGTGTAGGTAGACCCTTCATGAAACCGTGATAGAATTTCGAAAACATGATTTTTTATCATTATTCATATAACTGGCTTGCTAATATTTCCTCTAAAACTATTGATAAAATTGGGGGAAAGGTAATTAATTGGATCTTCACTCACTCTTTGTTTATATACTGGGCAAACACTTCCATATTTCCATTCTTCTTGGATTGCCCCCGTGACTATTGAGTTATTATCACAATTACCTACAAGGGTCAGTCTACAGAGGTTCCAAACAGGGCGAATAAGAAAAAATCATGGAAATCTGCTATAAGTTTTATTGTCTTGTGTTAGGGTACTTAATGATATTTTAAGTTTACACCCCTCTACTGCCCAGAATTTGGTCGCCATCTTGAAAAAATGGCTGTTAAAAACAATTTTTTGTAATTATCTCACATAAAACTAACTTTAGTGGTAAACATGTCAATACATAAAATGAATTATATCAAATTTTCTACAACAAATTTTTTATACATTTTTCTAATGTGGTGCGCGATTTTTACGCTAGAGGAGCAAGGATGTGTGCACCATTTCTTTCACGACCCACGTTACCTAATTATAGCTTAGCAATTGCAGGATATAGTATTGAGTATCTCTAAAGGAGCAGATTCATTGTCTATGGTGATTGGGGCCAGTCCTTTTGCAGTCTTA
>JAXCGZ010021036.1:0-17500 GCA_037179515.1 Halocaridina rubra | reverse complement strand
AGTACTTCCCAATTATTTATGTATCAATGAGCTTGATAAGATGATATTTAACCCACTTGATCTTGAAAATGAAATAGATTTGTTTTTGAATAGTATGAGAAATGAAACCAACACTTTTTCCATTTATATATACTTAAATGAACTGTATTCAAATTTAAATAAATCTAATCCATTTTCGGTTTTGTGCATGAACATTAGAAGTCTTGCAAATAATCTTCAAATATTTGTTGATCAATGTTTAACAGAAAATAATATATGTGATGTAATGGGTTTTTCGGAGACTAGGCTGGATAATGATATTGAATCATTGTATAATATAACAGGGTACAATATGTTCACTCAGAACAGAGACAGGAAAGGTGGAGGTGTGTGTATGTATGTAGCTAATAAGTATAGCTCGAGTGTTATAAAGGAGTGCAGTTTGATGGAACGATTCATTGAATGTGTTAGTGTACAGGTACATAACGGTAAGGAAAATTGCTTCTTTGAATCTGTATATAGACCACCAAAGGGGAACATGCCTGAATTCCTTGAAGCTTTACTGAAAGTATTTGATTTTGCAGCAAGAAAAAAGTACAAACCTATTTATTTATTCGGTGATCGGAACTTAGATTTGCTTAAAAAATGATCAAAGAGTAATTGATTTTATAAACTTAATGTATTCACGTGGCTGCTTTCCAATAACTAATAAACCTACGAGAGTAACTGAAAATAGTGCATCTCTAATCGATCATATCTGGACCACAAATCTTGAAGACAACATAAGTAATTACATAGTGTACTCTGACATAACAGATCATTTCGCAGTATACTCCCAGTTTAAAAAAGAAGAACATAAATTTGATGCATATGTAGAAAAAAGACATTACTCTGATGATAACATGGCTAAATTTACTAGAGATATATCACATGAAAAATGGCAACATATCATTGACCTAAATAATTCAAATGAAGCTTTTAATAAATTTCACTGTACAATTAGAGATAAATTCCTAGACTGCTTTCCTCTAAGAAAATCGACTGTAAATAATAAAAACAACAGATGCCCACACATAACTGCAGGATTAAAAAATAGTATCAAAGAAAAACACCGATTAAAAAGGCTTGCATCAAAATGGCCTTTGTCTTTTGGAACCAGATATAAAGCTTACAGGAACAAATTAGTAACACTACTCCGAGCTGCAAAAAATAGATATTTTCAGGATAAGCTTAAGAAGGAACAAGGAAACAGCAAGTCCACCTGGAATACAATAAACAGCCCAATGGAACGAAAACAAATTAATCATTCAAAGGAATCAAATTAAAAAACGATAATGACCACACTGCTAATATCTTTAATAATCATTTCTTAACTATAGCACAACCAACACAGGAAAAACAAAATGTTCAACAAAACTCACACCGACAGTTTCTTAATAATCCACCAGACTTTTCGTTTTACTTGTATCCTGTAACAAGGGAGGAAGTCACTAAATATATAAAAATCTTAAAACCAAATACAGCGTCGGGATATGATGAAATTCCATCAAAACTACTCCAGATCACTGCCCATTACATTGGTACCCCACTTACCCACATAATCAATTTATGTTTTCAGCAAGGATGTTTTCCAGACAAACTAAAAAGTGCGAAAGTAATACCTATATTTAAGTCAGGCACTGTAGATGATGAAAATATCTATAGACCTATATCAATCTTACCGTCCTTAAGTAAAGTGTTTGAAAAAGCGATTGTTCACAGACTTAAAGAATTCCTTGAAAAGTTCAACCTATTATCAAAAAATCAATACGGATTCCGTAATAATTAGACCACTGAAAAAGCAATAACGAACTTTACAAGTGATGTTTATCAAAATTTGGAAAATAAAAACTTTGTTGCAGGGGTTTCCCTAGACTTGTCCAAAGCATTTTACTCATTAGACCATGATATACTAATAGAAAAACTAACTTGTGTGGGTATTAGGGGAACACCATTACAGTTATTTAAGAGCTACTTGAAAAATAGAAACCAAGCCGTATATTGTAATGGGAAAGCATCTTTGTTGCAAACTATTGAGAGGGGAGTACCACAGGGATCAATACTGGGCCCATTGTTATTTTTAGTTTGTATAAATGTTATTTCCAATGCTAGTAATAAATTCAAATATATTCTTTATGCAGATGACACCAACCTTCTCTTGCATGATAATAACCTTGACCACCTGGATTTTGTTTTAAATAGTGAACCAGGAAAAATTAACAACTGGGTCTCTGTTAATAAATTAAAGCTAAATGTTTCCAAAACTAACTATATCTTATTTCAAAATAGATCTGTAGTACACAATATTGGTCAAGTTAATATGAATGGGTAAGAAGTTAAAAGAGTTGCTTGTAAGAAATTTTTGGGAGTAATTATTGATGAAAATTTTATTTGGAAATATCATATTCAATTTGTCTGCTCAAAACTGTCCAAGAGGTGTGGAATTTTGTATATGATTCGCCATAGCCTGTCAAATGAGGACTTAAAAAGCATATACTATTCCCTGTGTTATCCTCATATTATATACTGTTTGTTCATCTGGGGTTGTACTTGGCCGTCAATTGTAAGGGATGTATTTGTACCTCAGAAAAGACTTATCAGAACTATTACATATAGTGGAAAATATGACTCAACATCCTCTTTATTCAAGGAGCTAAACTTGCTTAAATTTAATTACTTGATACAATATTTCTGTCTTATTATTATACATAGTGATATTAATGATAACATGAAATTATTTAGCTTTATTCAACACAACCATGGAACCAGAGGTAACAATATAAATTTGATATGTCCACAGCCGAGAACAAACTTGTAAAAATTTTCTATTCACTGTTTTGGCCCAAAATGTTGGAATGCATTACCAGAAGATTTAAAAACAATAACTGGCACAACTATATTTAAAAAGAAACTCAAACACCATTTATTTACTAGGCAAAATCAAGCAGCTGTTGATTAATAATTAATACAGAATTGGTGTACCATTAAGTCCAGGTTAAGGTCAGGCTACTGTTTTGTTTTATTACAAGATAAGTATGAGATTGCTATATTGGAGATTTTGTTAACTATTGTCGTCATACTTTAAATTATGCGAAATGTATATTAAACTGCCTGCCAAGGAGCTCTTGCTCAGCAGGCTAGTGCCTCTGAATATAATGTATATTTTTATCCATGCATGTATTCTAAATATTTGGCAATAAAATCTATGACTATGACTATCCTCCTATCATACAGGGCTCTTCTTACTCCATCCATCCACTCAAACCTAGCATTTCTCAAATCAACTCTCGCATTCATCACTTTTTTCAGCAGTCTTTCATCATCCATCCTTTTCACATGGCCAAATCATCTCAGAACATTCATATCTACTCTGGCTACAATTTCTCTCCTCACACCCATTCTTGCTCTCACCACTCCATTCCTAACCCTATCCAACCGAGATGCACCAATCATACTCCTCAGGCATTTAATCTCAAAACCATTTAGTTTCCGTCTCTCACTTACTTTCATACCCTATAACTCTGATCCATATATCATAGTGGGCACAACCAGTCTCTCTTACAAAATTTTTTTCACATTCATTTCCAATTCTCTATTTTTCATCACTATTTTCAATGCACCCAACACTTTACATCCTTAATTCACTCTTGTGACACACATCTGCTTCCACTCGACCATTTGCAACTATAACCGAGCCTAAATACCTAAACTGATCAACTTCCTCAAGTGTCTTACCATTCAACATTACATTCAATCTAGCACCATCCTTATTTCTTGTACACTTTATAATCTTACTCCTTCCCACATTCACTCGCAACTTCCTTCCTTCACACACCATTCCAAATTCTGACACTAACTGACACAGCTTCTCATTTGAATCTGCTAACACTACAGTACCATCTGCATAAAGCAACTGATTCAGCACCCCACTCGTTATCATCCCCATCTACCATTCTCAAACTTCGACCACGCACTCGCTCCTTCACCTCTCTTACGACTCCATAAATATACAAATTGTCTCAGTCCTACACTCACTGAAAACCACTCACTCACTTCATTTTCTACCGTAACACAAGCTCTACTTCCCTCATACAAACTCTTCACTGCATGCAACAGTTTACCATCAATTCCATATAATCTCAAATGAAAAATAATAACAATAAAGATATGATGAAGAACAAGCAATATATCATCTACATTATATGATAAATCTTCTCTCTCTCTCTCTCTCTCTCTCTCTCTCTCTCTCCTCTCTCTCTCTCTCTCTCTCTCTCTCCTCTCTCTCTCTCTCTCTCCTCTCTCTCTCTCTCTCTCTCTCTCTCTCTCTCTCTCTACCTGTGCTCTACACCACAGTCCACTTGAGTACGCTCAGGACCTCATTACTACCTGGTCAGCACAGTCACAAACTTGCAACCTTCCCGGGAACGTTCAAGAGGCACTCTCCACCCACCGCAGTGTTCGTAACCTCCGCCTAATGGGTGCATTACTACAGACGGATGAAGAGGATGACATCCCATTCACAGAGGATGAACTACGACGTGCTCTTGCTAGGATTAAGGCTACTGCCCCTGGGGAGGATGGTCTTACATATCAAGTTCTCCGTCTTCTTCAGAAAGTTCCTGGTAACCCCCTACTGCGCCTCTTCAATCTTTGCTTTTGCTTGGGGCATGTGCCCTCTGCCTGGACCAGAAGCACTATTATTCCTCTACCAAAACCTGGAACCGACAAATTTAGGCCTATCTCCCTCACCTCCTGCTTCAGCAAAGTGTTTGAACGCATCCTTCTTGCCCGGCTCATGCACCGTCTACAGGATAAACTCTCCCCCAGTCTTTATGGTTTCCTCCCACAACGGAGCACACATCACTGCCTCGCTGAACTCTACACCCGTCTTTCTCCCACCAGTGTGGTCGCCTTCCTGGACCTCAAATCTGCCTTCGATATAGCCAACAAGGAAATTATTCTTGACCAGCTGGTGGACTTTGGAGTTCGGGGGAACATACTGAAATGGATACGGGGATATCTCTGCAACAGAACATCAAGCGTCCTTTTTAAAGGGTCGTATAGCTCCTATGAACGGTTTGAACTGGGTACTCCTCAGGGGGGTGTGCTAAGTCCTTTTCTATTCAATATCCTTATGCATCGTCTACTCTCCCTCCTTCCTGTCATCCCCGGTACTACAGTTACCTGCTATACGGACGACATATGCATCCACACGACCTCAACTCACGACCTTCAGCACATGCTCCATGACTTTTACGTGTCTGCTACCTCCTGTGGCCTTATTATCTCCCCAGAAAAAAGCAGGATTTTTACTTCACGCAACTGCAGAGCACTGCCCGCATTCGCCATGGGTGGTAATGTCATCCCTCACTGCACACAGTACACGTATAGGTGCACCTGTCCGGATCACCCCAGCTATACCTGCTCGTCAACGAATTCATCCCTTTGTGAAGAGCCTTCTTGACCGTCTGGAGCCCCGCTTTGCACCTGTCAAGTGGCTTGCCAACAATGCTGCAGGAGTCTCCATCCCAGTGGCGAGGACCCTCTACATCCTACTACTTCGGTCAGTGGTTGACTATCTGTCTCCTGCCTTGTGTCAACTTCCTAAACCAGCTCTCGAGCCACTTGAAAAGTTCCAGAATCGAGTCATGAGATTTATCTTGGGATGTTCTCTCTCTACCCGTATTGTGAGTATGCAGTTGGAGCTCAACTTACCCCCTCTTGTGGAGAGGATTTATGCCAATGTGTCCTATTTTACTGTTAAGTGTCTTCACTACCCCTTTCTTGCTCCGTACTTCTCTGCTGTCATGAGGACGTCCCTTGATCCAGATGCACCCAGGCTCCCACTTCGAGCAGGAGGTCATAACCTTATCAGGGTGGTGAGTGACATTCTCCGTGGCCTTGACATCGACCTGCCAGTGCAGGCGGCTGTCCCAGATTTACCACCCTGGCGTGTCCCCCTCCCCGCTGTCACACATACACCGACCTCGAAGGATGTCTATCCCCCCTTGCAGAGACAGTTAGCTCTGGAGACTATCGCTGATGTATCCACGTCTGTCCCTGCAGCACACCACGTCTATGTTGATGGTTCTGTGCAAGCAGATGGGAGGGCGGCATGTGCTATGTTTTCCCCCACCATGGAGCCGCCTGTGCCGGCTGATTCATGGATTGGCCGTAGACTACCCACCTCGTCGAGCTCCACCTACTGTGAACTGAATGCCATCTTGGATGCCGTGACTCTCCTTGTTCGACGACGAGTGAATGGGGTAATAATTTGTGACTCCCAATCGGCCCTACAAGCCCTATCCTCGCCAAGACCTATCTGTGGCCGTGCTGTGGGAGATATACTATGTCACCTCGCAGCCGCTCGGGATGCTTCTCTTGTTGTGTCATTTGTGTGGACTCCATCCCACATTGGGCTGACTGGCAACGACACAGCGGATCGTCTTGCCAAGGCGGCCTGTATGCTGGATGGGCATGCTGTGGACGCTGAGCCCTCCCTCCGATGCCTACGTAACATCATCTACTCAGCTGGGTTTGCCATGACGGCCCAGCACAGGGACATGGAGAGGGCCAACAGTGTGTCCATACAGCACCATGATCACTTCCTTCACAGTCGCTACAAGTATCGCAGACGCGGGTTAATGGTGCGGAAAAACAATGTAGTTAGTGCTCGGCTCAGAATGGGGTATCGGCCTTTATGGCAGGTCTCCCAGACTCTAGATATGCCACAGTACACCTCCTGTACATTATGCGACCGAACTAATGCTAACACTCTTGACCACTATTGTCTTCAGTGCCCCGCAGTGAGAGATGTTTTACCACGAGGTCAGAACTTAATACAGATCTGCTCATTTTTACTTAATGATGACAACCTTGATGTTATTCTTGCTCGTTTTCCTCACTTTGGTGGCCATTAATTATATTGAATTATACATATATTTTCTGTATGTTGCTATATAATTCTGTTTGTGCATTCTGCGTTTCTCTGAGCTTTACTTTTGCATATAATGTACTCTGTGCTGCCATTCTGTGAGTTGTGTGTTAGTATGCAGCAATGTTTTATCAATATGTACACCTCCCTGTAAACCATGTTCAATTCTTGGTTTTATATCCATTTGAAGCATTATTTGTATGAACTCATGTAATGTCTGACGCCTTGGCGCAATAAATTAATAAAATAAAAAATAATCTCTCTCTCTCTCTCTCTCTCTCTCTCTATCTATCTATCTATCTATCTATCTCTCTCTCTCTCTCTCTCTCTCTCTCTCTCTCTCTCTCTCTCTCTCTCTCTCTCTCTCTCTCTCTTTCTTCTTATCTATCTATATATCTATCTAATTCTCTTTAAACTTTCGACCGAGACGGCCCTACTTAAAATTACTGATAAAATTTATAGTAATATTGAAAATAAGAAAATATAACTTTTATTATTGTTAGAGTTGTCTAAAGCATTTGACATTGTACACCATCAAATTCTAATGAGAAAACTTTCCAAAGTTTATGTTGACTCATTTTGGTTCGAAAATTATCTGAAAGATCGAATTCAATCAGTTCGAATGGGCTCGACTCTCTCTTCTTCTTTAGATATCAGTTTTTGCGTTCCTCAGGGTTCAATTTTGGGTCCTCTGCTTTTCCTAATATATGTTAATGATTTACCTCAATTTATAAGAGATTGCCTACTTGTTATGTATGCTGATGACACCCAGATTATGCTTACTGGTGACATTGATAGAATTCCTGAAATCTTAAAAAGGGCTGAAGATATATTAAACTGTGCCAAAAGTTATTTTAACAGTAATGGTCTTTTACTGAATGAAAATAAAACTAAATTTGTTATTTTTGGATCAAATCAATACCTGTCCCGCATTCCTGAGAACATCAGTATAAATTTCAACCATGTTTCACTCTTCCCATCTCATAAGGTTAAAAATCTAGGAGTTATTATGGACAGTACCATGACATTTAATTTTCATATTGATGAACTACATAAAAAAGTGAACGGGACCCTTATTTAATTGAACAGAGTCTATGAAAGATTCGAGCCTGATTGTAGGGTAATTGTAGTACAAACATTAATGTTAAGTATTCTCAACTACTGTCTGAGTGTTTGGGGTTCCACGACTAAGACCCAGATGTTACGAGTGAAAAGGCTCCAGCATTTTGCTGCAAGAGTTGCCATAGGGGGGGTGCATAAATATGATCACGTGACTTCCCTCTTTGAGAGATTGGGTTGGCTAAGGATGGACATGAAGTTCATATATAATATCTGTCTTTTTGTTTTTAAAATAAATAATGGAATATTACCGGAATGGCTCTTCTCATTGCCAACAGTTAATCAAGTGCGAATCAATAACGTCAACACCAGATATCAGAATTCTTTTTACGTGCCCAGAACTTCCACTGATATTGGGGCAAGAGCCTTAAATGTAATGGGCCCGAGACTTTGGAACTCGTTACCCGCAAACTTAAGAAGCTGCCAAACATTACCCTCATTTATATCTCATCTTTTAAATCACCTACTTAATAAGTGATTTTAGTCTCATTATTATCCTCCCATTGGGTAGACGAAGTGTATGTATGTTTATTTTAATGTGTAAATATTTTGATTATGTGCTTTGCAAATTTCATTTGTTTCATTTTGACATTTTACATTTGTAATTTGTAATTAGACTAATTATCATGTAATAGCCATTTTTGATGGAATAAAGTTTTTGACTTTGACTTTGACTTTGACTCTCTCTCTCTCTCTCTCTCTCTCTCTCTCTCTCTCTCTCTCTCTCTCTCTCTCTCTCTCTCTCTCTCTCTCTCTCTCTCTCTCTCTCTCTCTCTCTCTCTCTCTCTCTCTCTCTCTCTCTCTCTCTCATATTCACTTCTTTCGTATTATATGGTTGTAGAGGTAACGTATTCAATTGCCAAAGTTATCGTGAATAGAAGTCTTCTCATACGGATGAGCTTATCTTTCGTTAGGGTAAATGCTGGACAGTGTCTTTTTTTTCAGAACAATGAATAGGTAGTGACGCATCCTCCAATGCAAACGATAAAAACGAGGCTTCAAAGAAATAAGCAGATAATTTGTTACGTCGTCTATATAGCTCATAGAAAGTTATGGAGTGAAATAATTTATTCCTAGTAGAGTTTCAAGTTAATGGAACAAATATTTCAAAGGTATTGTGTATTTTATTTTAATAAAAACAATGCAATTCTTTCAAGCAGTACTCCTCGCCAATAAATCAAGTTCTTCAATTACATTCAAGACAGGATACTGAGAATTACAAAATAGTTAACAGAGAGTGCTTTATCTATCGATATCAAACATCAGAAAAGTATATATGATACCAAAGATTACTATGTAAAAATATCTTTGATATGCGAGTTATCTAAAGTTTTTGAAATACATCTAGATGTAGTTGAATTTAGAATATCGGCATGGAAAATTTTTCAAACACTTTTTTTTTATGCCACTTTTGGGTGTTTCCTAGATGCAGTTTTTGATCGTGCTATGTGATCAGTCACTGTTTCAGATTTAGTCTTGTGCCATATTATTCATCACAGTCTTGAATGTAAAGGTGCTAAATGTTGTAACTCTATGGCTACGATTTGATTTTACTAGTGGTGCAATCTCTGCACAGGTTTCTTATTGTGCCAGACTGTTTAGTCACTGTAAAACTAGCTTCGTTCAATGTTGATGACTCTTTACTTAATTAAGATTTATTACAAGCTTGTTATTGAAAAAGGAACTTTTTACAGCCGGAACTTAGTTCTAATGATATCAACCGTTTTTTAAATCCAATAGATATTTCCCTGAGCAAGTTGGCCAGAGGTGCTGCAAAATAAGAAGAACCTGGTTCCAGAGATTAAATCAAAGGGTGCTTAAGATCTTAAGCTCTTGATGCCAGTGATGTAATCAGACATTCGTTGAAATCACAAAATGTTGCTATTGGACAAGAACTTAATTCCAATGATGTGAATGGAGGCTCATTAAAATTAGAAGTAAGTTTCATGGTTTTGTAGTAGATATGATGAGTCCAAGAAAGACTGTGACAATTAAAACAATACAAAACACATTAAGTTTTGAAAAACTTCATTTCCAGAACCTTTACAGAGATGCATGACATTCTAGACAGAAGTATATGATCTTCCAATTGTTTATATATATATATATATATATATATATATATATATATATATATATATATATATATATATATATATATATATATATATATATATATATATATATATATATATATATATATATATATATAGACATATATACATATATACATATATATATATATATATATATATATATATATATATATATATATATATATATATATATATATATATATATATATATATATATATATATATATATATATATATATATATATATATATTCACTTTTGCAATGTTTTTCTATATATGTCATGAGAGAGGTTTCTTTACTAAGATATTCATTCCTTGGTTTTCTTTTACTTTTCTTTTATATCGACGGCTTCCCTTGAGATGCTTCGTTTTGTATTCTCGGCTACACAAATGCATGTCAGTATTCTCCTAAGCAGACAAGAATTTTCACTTCCTTGGGAGAGAGGAAGCTCTTCCATGCATAACAAATCTCATTTACCACATGCAAAACCTTGAGATTTTGTCAGTTTTGAAGTTCATCATTTCAATCATATAGGAAATCTTTGCTAAGGTAATATCAAATGCATTCCTTTATATTGTATTTTATAATGGTACAATATGCAAGCTCTGCTCACATAGAAAGTGGACGATAATTTTATATATATATATATATATATATATATATATATATATATATATATATATATATATATATATATATATATATATATATATATATATATATATATATATATATATATATATATATATATATATATATATATATATATATATATATATATATATATATATATATATATATATATATATATATATATATATATATATATATATATATATATATATATATATATATATATATATATATATATATATATATATATATATATATATATATATATATATATATATATATATATATATATATATATATATATATATATATATATATATATATATATATATATATATATATATATATATATATATATATATATATATATATATATATATATATATATATATATATATATATATATATATATATATATATATATATATATATATATATATATATATATATATATATATATATATATATATATATATATATATATATATATATATATATATATATATATATATATATATATATATATATATATATATATATATATATATATATATATATATATATATATATATATATATATATATATATATATATATATATATATATATATATATATATATATATATATATATATATATATATATATATATATATATATATATATATATATATATATATATATATATATATATATATATATATATATATATATATATATATATATATATATATATATATATATATATATATATATATATATATATATATATATATATATATATATATATATATATATATATATATATATATATATATATATATATATATATATATATATATATATATATATATATATATATATATATATATATATATATATATATATATATATATATATATATATATATATATATATATATATATATATATATATATATATATATATATATATATATATATATATATATATATATATATATATATATATATATATATATATATATATATATATATATATATATATATATATATATATATATATATATATATATATATATATATATATATATATATATATATATATATATATATATATATATATATATATATATATATATATATATATATATATATATATATATATATATATATATATATATATATATATATATATATATATATATATATATATATATATATATATATATATATATATATATATATATATATATATATATATATATATATATATATATATATATATATATATATATATATATATATATATATATATATATATATATATATATATATATATATATATATATATATATATATATATATATATATATATATATATATATATATATATATATATATATATATATATATATATATATATATATATATATATATATATATATATATATATATATATATATATATATATATATATATATATATATATATATATATATATATATATATATATATATATATATATATATATATATATATATATATATATATATATATATATATATATATATATATATATATATATATATATATATATATATATATATATATATATATATATATATATATATATATATATATATATATATATATATATATATATATATATATATATATATATATATATATATATATATATATATATATATATATATATATATATATATATATATATATATATATATATATATATATATATATATATATATATATATATATATATATATATATATATATATATATATATATATATATATATATATATATATATATATATATATATATATATATATATATATATATATATATATATATATATATATATATATATATATATATATATATATATATATATATATATATATATATATATATATATATATATATATATATATATATATATATATATATATATATATATATATATATATATATATATATATATATATATATATACATGCATTATGTTTAGTAGGTTGGCCATGGCATCAGCCTTCCGTTAAAATACTACAGCTGAGGAGTTAAGTTTTGACCTCTTTTAACTCATATTTGTTAATATATATATATATATATATATATATATATATATATATATATATATATAATATATTATATATATATATATATATATATATATATATATATATATATATATATTCATGCATTATGTTTAGTAGGTTGGCCATGGCATTAGCCTTCCGTTAAAATACTACAGCTGAAGGAGTTAAGCTTTTGACCTCTTTTACCTCATATTTGTTAATATATATATATATATATATATATATATATATATATATATATATATATATATATATATATATATATATATATATATATATATAAATATATATATATATATACATATATATAGAATGTCCTAAGATTATGGTCCCCAGTATCCTGCAAAGAAAGGTGCTAAGAATCTCCAGGGATCTTGATGATTTCACTACTGGCGTGAGAGTAGACGTTCCTGGTGGTAGCAATGGTTCTGCCCTTAATCTTACACCTCCTGATAGATCTTCTTTTACTCTTCACTTTTCTGGTATTCATGGCCTGAGCTTTAATATTTCGTTTTTGGAACAGCACTTGGGTACTTCCCTCCCTAACCTTCTCCTTCTCTCTGAAACCCAACTGTCTAACAATACTTCCACTGACTCATTTCAAATCTCTCACTATAACCTGTATTTTCCTTTTCATTCCAAAGGTGGAGTCTGTGTCTACTGCAACAATAACACTCCTATTGCAAGGCTCATGGACCTTGAATCTCCTGACTTTGATGTTCTCAGACTAAAAATCTATCTATTCACTACCTCTATATTCTTTCCTTATGCTACTGTTCTCCAAACTCCACTGACTTTGTGTGTTTTTTTGTGTTAATATCTGTTCTCTTGCCATGAATCCTTGCCATCTTCTCACCTACATGCTGGAGTTATATGACCATTCTGTGATCTTAATCTCTTCCATTATCGCCCTCGCTTCATGAATCCCTCCTACTCAGCTCTGCCCTTTGCACTTTGAGCGTACCCAATTTGAAAAATTGCATATCTTCCTCTTAGACTTCCCATGAAATGAATACTGCTTTCGGTCCCAGAACTCTGATCAGGTAGCCCTAAAAGTTGCCATGATAATAACCTCGGTAATAGAGATGTACATCCCCTCCTCTATAAAAACTTTTTTTCCCCAAATCCTTGGTTTGGCAGTGCCTGCTCCATGGCTATTCAGGCCAGGAATCAAGCACACCAGTTGCACCGAACCACGCCTTTTGATTTAACTCGCTCTGCTTTTATTGTAGCTAGGAATCATTGTACTGTTCAAATTCGAAGGCTTATGGAAATGTTTCTTGTCCTTAGCCAAAACCCTCTTCAAAAACTTCTATTACTCAAGCTTTCCCCCTCTCATTGGGCATTTTGGGTCTGCTCATATTTTTGTCAACTCTTCTGAAAACGATTCCAGCTCACCTCTCCCTCAATCTTTTCCCCTCTCTAATCCCATGCCCTCCCTTATCCTTTCTTCACTCAAAGTTCATAAGATTCTTCACTCGCTAAAGATGAACAAGGCATCAGGTCCTGATGGTATCACTGCAAGGCTCCTTAAGGAGTTTGCAGATGATTTGGCTGTTGGGCTTAGTCGTCTCTTTCACCCCATTCTGTCAACCAGTATCTATACTTTATCTTGGAAGCATGCTCTAGTGCAACCTATCCCTTTGAAGGGTGACGGTTCTATTCTTTGAAGCTACCGACCTATTGCCCTAAACTCATCTATCACAAAAGATTTTGAAACTTTGCTCAATGATCACTTTTTGAAACGTCTTGAATGTAACTCGCTTATCTCCGATCACCATTACGGCTTCTGCATGGCAAAATCCAATGGTGACCTCATGTCCTATCTTACTCATGTATGTTAATCTTCTCTGAGGAACAGTGGAGAATCCTCTGTCGTCGCTTTTGATATCCCTAAGGCTTTTGACAAAGTTTGACACAAGGCTCTGTTGGCCAAAGCACCTGCTAATTGCTTTACTCCTTTTCTCTGTTCTCTGACTCCCAGTTAATATTGGTGTTCCGAAGGTCTCTGTTCTTTCAACTACTCTGTTTCTTCTTTTTACCAATGATCTTTTTCACTTACCATCTGCCTCTCTTATTCACGCCTTTGATGACAATTCTACCCTTCACTTTTCCTCTGCCTTTTCTTCTCAACCTTCATCTGCTACTTGTAATCAGTATCGGATCTTTCTTTCTTCTCCTCTCAACTCTAATTTGCAGAGGGCATCTGAGTGGGGCACCCAAAATTTAGTTAAATTTAATGCCTACAAGGCATAGTTTCTGGCTATCTCTCTATCTTTTTCTCCTCCTGGTAGCCCTATTGTCTTCGAAACTAACGAAATTCATCCGTTTAATTTTATCAGCATATTAGGAAACTATATAGCCCTGTCTTGGAAGAAGCACATATTCCACCACATTTCTAAATCGGCGCCCAAATAAATTTAGGGTACTGTTTCGTGTCCATCATTTCTTTATCTCTTTACAGTTACCTAAAATCTATGCATATCTTACTTGCTTTCGCTTAGAATACTGCTTGCATATGCTGGGTGCTTCTATTTATACTTATCTCCTTGATAGGCTTGAATCTAAGGAGATCAGACTCCTTGATGACCCTTCTCTTACTTTTAATCTGGATTCTTTTTCTCGTCGCCGTACGGTGTCACCCCTTTCTCTTTTCTCTCGCTACTTCTTCCACCACTGCTCTGATGACTTGGTGAATTGCACCCATCCCCCACTTCCGAGGCCGCACAACACTCACCTAGCGGCCTCGTCTCACAGGTACTGTGTTGAGATTTGTAGATCGAGGATTGGTCGGTGTAGTGATAGCTTCTTCCCATCTACATCCAGACTCTGGAAGTCTCTTCCTCCTTCTGTCTTTCCAAATTATTATAACCTATTTTCCTTCAAAAAGCGGAGCTATCAATATCTCAGGGCCTAATCCTCCATACCTCTTGGTCCTCGGTACTTTGAATATTTTTTCAGTTTGTCCTTTTCCTTTGTGTACTATTACCTCAATTCTGCCTTGTTATTAACATTTTGCATTTCCTTCGCCTTAACAGTTTTTTTTAGGCAGTTTTTTTTTTTGCCTGTCCCGTGCTGCAATCATAAAAAAAAAATCTTTTAAGGGCATATTTTAACCTTCCTATTTATGTACCTTCCTATATATTACTGCTATAATTCATAACAATATTATCGATGTAAATGCAATATTGTGTGACTGATAATGTCTTCCCACTTATTTCAGAAATTAATCTTAAATGGAATATGACTGGAATTAATATAAAAAGACTTTAATTATAAGGTACCTGACCATGAAGAGTTCCAGGTGTTCCACGTGAAGCCTACAAAGAAGAAAATATTAAAATCTCACTACCTTTTGCAGAGATATTTAGTAGATTATCATCAGCTGTGATTTTAATTGTGGTGAGAGAATTATTTACCAAGAATTCTGCCCCCACCATTTATAGAGCAATTTTCTTTTCTCATTTAAACATGAACAAACGCATTGAAAGCCATAAAGATCTATTTAAAATTCTAATAAAGTAGTCCAGCAATATGAGACGTTGAATAAGGTTTTAAATACATCAGAGATGAGAAGCAATGAATAAAAATATCCATTGAAATCGCCATTTGCAAATACAACAGTGAAATGGAAAAGATATATCTTCCACACCTATTTCCATAAGCAAATTTCACGAAGACGGAAAGCCTTTGAGAGCAATATTCTTTTGAATAGAGCAGAGTTGTGTTTACTTTTTATCTGTGTTCAAAAGGCTCATCTGATATTGATGCATCTCCAGAGACAAAAAATGCAAAATACTTTGTCTTTCAACTTTTCTTTGGTCTTTGTTTACTTACTTTAAAGTCAGTTGCTGAATGGTGTGAAAACTATAACAAAGAAATGTTGGGGGAAAAAATGCCTTTCTTTTGGCATTGATCTGATATTTACTCTTTGATCTTGAATAAGAAATCCATGACGAACATTTCTGACTTATTCAAAGCTGGTGATCGTGAAAACGTTCTTTCGGAATTTAATCCCTTAGATTTAATTGTGAGATCTCGAGCTTGTTAAGAGGACAGAGACCACTTTCATATGGATGCAATAACTCAGATTTTTCCTGAATGGCATTATGTATAGATGCTACATAATTCTATTTTTGAAATTCAATTGATACATTCTGGTTTTGAATTATCCTTCTTATTAACTGGGCTACCCAAGTACTGATGAACATTATTTTGTCTTATAGAAATATCGAAAATTATTTCTCCAATTTAACTGAATAGCTTTTCGAACATGCCCTCTTAATAATTAGACAAGACTAGCAGGAGCACTAATTAAAACTAAGTTTTTCAAAAATAATAAAATGTTTATGCTCAGTTTTAAAAGTTGCCTCATTTTACAGTGGGAATAAGGATTGATCATTAGCATACTGGAGAAATCACAATATTCTGTCGTTATTACGAAGCTAATTATAATCATACTCAATGAATTTATTTTGACTGACGGTAGTCTTGTAACTGACTCAAAGGCTTATCTGGTCATTAAAATTCGATGATTCTGTTATATTAGCTAACACCAAATCATCAAATTAGCCAAAGGAAATAATTTATCTTTATCGTC
>JAXCGZ010021035.1:40000-82500 GCA_037179515.1 Halocaridina rubra | reverse complement strand
CTAGATGTGTGGATGGTCTGAGTAGAAGGAACTATGTAGTTGTGTTGGGTGACTTGAATGCCAGAGTGGGTGATGGAGAGATAGAAGGTGTTGTAGGAAAGTATGGGGTACCAGGTGGGAATGAGAGTGGCGAGAGACTGTTAGATATGTGTGTGGAGCATGAGTTGGTGATAGGTAATAGTTTATTTAAGAAGAAGTTAATAAATAAGTATACATGGATGAGAGTGGCAAATGGAAGAGTGAAAGAAAGAGCATTGATGGATTATGTGTTGGTAGCAAAGAGCATGATTGGTAGAGTGAAAGATGTACATGCATTCAGGGGTGTGGCTGCTGGGATGTCTGATCATTTTTTGGTTGAAGCAAAAGTGGTAGTAGCAAAAGAGTGGGGAAATAGTGTGGGGGGATGTAGAAGGGAAATAGTGAAGGTGGAAGAGTTGAAAAAGCCAGAGAAGAGACAGGAATATCAGGACAGGTTGAGAGTGGCATATGACAGGGTGAAAGAAAGAGAAGTTGGGGAGTTAGGGGAGGAATGGGGGTTGATGAAAGAATGCTTTGTGGGACATGCAAGTGATGTGTGTGGAAAGAGGTTTGTTGGAGGTGGCATGAGGAGGGGCAGTGAGTGGTGGAATGAAGGGGTGAAAATGAAGGTGGAAGAGAAAAAGAGGGCTTTTGAGGAATGGCTGCAGTGTAAAAGTAGGGAGAAGTATGAAAGATATAGGGAGAAAAATGTGGAAACCAAGCGGAAGGTAGAGGAAGAGAAGAGGTTGGCAAATGTCAGGTGGGGACAGGATTTTAGTAGGTCATATGAGGAGAATAAAAAGAAGTTTTGGAAAGAAGTGAAGAGACCAAAGAAGGGTGGATCGAGGATGGAAGAGACAGTGAAAGATGTGAATGGACAGATGTTAAGAGGGAACAATGCAAGGAAAAGATGGGCAGAATATTTTGAGTGCTTGCTGAATGTTGAGGAAGATAGAGAGGCAGTGGGAGGGGTTCAAGGGCCAGTAATGGGAGATGAAAATGAGAGAGAGATTACAAGAGAGGAGGTGAAAAGGGCATTGTATGAAGCAAAAGCAGGTAAAGCACCTGGAATGGATGGTGTGAGAGCGGAGATGTTGAAAGAAGGGGGTGTGACTGCATTGGAATGGTTAGTGAGAGTGTTTAATATATGCTTTATGTTGTCATTGGTGCCAGTGGATTGGGTGATTGCCTGTATAGTGCCCCTATACAAAGGTAAGGGAGATATGTATGAATGCAGTAATTTTAGGGGTATAAGTTTGTTGAGTGTGGTAGGAAAAGTGTATGGTAGGATACTGGTTAATAGGATTAGGGATAAGACAGAATATGTGATCGCGGAAGTGCAGAGTGGTTTTAGGAGAGGTAGAGGTTGTATAGATCAGATTTTTATAGTTAGGCAGTTATGTGAGAAATATTTAGCAAAGGGTAAGGATGTGTATTTTGCATTTTTGGATCTGGAGAAAGCATATGATAGAGTTGATAGAGAGGCTATGTGGAATGTTTTGAGATTATATGGAATAAATGGTAAATTGTTGCATGCAGTGAAGAGTTTGTATGAGGGTAGTAGAGCTTGTGTTAGGGTAGGGAATGAAGTGAGTGAGTGGTTTCCAGTGAGTGTGGGACTGAGACAGGGATGTGTGATGTCACCATGGCTGTTCAATTTGTATATTGATGGAGTTGTAAGAGAGGTGAATGAGCGAGTGCACGGTCGAGGTTTGAGAATGGTAGATGGGGATGATAACGAGTGGGAGCTGAATCAGTTGCTGTTTGCAGATGATACTGTGGTGGTGGCAGATTCAGAGGAAAAGCTGTGTCAGTTAGTGTCAGAATTTGGAATGGTGTGTGAGAGAAGGAAGCTGCGAGTGAATGTGGGAAAGAGTAAGGTTATGAGGTGTACAAGAAATGAGGATGGCGCTGGATTGAATGTTAAGTTGAATGGAGAGACACTTGAGGAGGTTAATCAGTTTAAGTATTTAGGCTCGGTTATAGCTGCAAATGGTGGAGTGGAAGCAGATGTGTGTCACAGAGTGAATGAAGGATGTAAAGTGTTGGGTGCATTGAAAGGAGTGATGAAGAATAGAGGGTTGGAAATGAATGTTAAGAAAGTTTTGTATGAGAAAGTGGTTGTGCCAACTGTGATGTATGGATCAGAGTTATGGGGTATGAAAGTAAGTGAGAGACGGAAACTAAATGTGTTTGAGATGAAATGCCTGAGGAGTATGATGGGTGTATCTCGATTGGATAGGGTTAGGAATGAAGTGGTGAGAGCAAGAACGGGTGTGAGGAGAGAAATTGCAGCCAGAGTAGATATGAATGTTCTGAGATGGTTTGGCCATGTGGAAAGGATGGATGATGAAAGGCTGCTGAAAAAGGTGATGAATGCGAGAGTTGACGGGAGAAATGCTAGAGGGAGGCCTAGGTTTGGATGGATGGATGGAGTAAGGAGAGCCCTGAATGATAGGAGGATGGATGTGAGGGAAGCAAGCGAGCGTGCTAGGAATAGGAATGAGCGGCGAGCGATTGTGACTCGGCTCTGATGGGCATCTGCTGTTACCACGGGACTGCATCTTACAGAGATAGCCCTGTGGTAGGGGCAGTAGGAGGAGCTGGCAGTTGTGAAGCGACACAGGTTGTGGAAGAGCCGGGAGGATGGGCTGTGGCACTCCAGCAGTGCCATCTGAACGGTCGCTAGCTCCCTCGTCATTGCCCATAGAGCAAAGTAATCCCTCTATTTGTTTTCCTTTCTTGATGTCGGCTACCCCCAATTAAAGGGGGAAACAGCCAAGGTATATATATATATATATATATATATATATATATATATATATATATATATATATATATATATATATATATATATATATATATATATATATATATATATATATATATATATACATATATATATACAGTGTTACCCCGGTTATTCGCGTTTCTTGGTTCGCGTTCTCACTCTAACTCGTTTTTTTTTTTTATAAATTATTATTTTATTTTATGGGTATACGCAAAAATATTAAACTATTGAAAAAAAAAATTTTTTTCAGTATTTTTATTTTTTTATTGGAAATGTAAATTTACGTTGCTTGCTGTTATTTATAATGTAAAGGGTGTTTTTTTAACAGTGCAGGGAGGGTTTATACAGTTTGTAAACAAAAAAATAATTGTAAATGAGTATGTGTGTCACGTCATCATCACCTCATTCATCGTAATTTTATCTATCACTTTCATAAAAATTTACGTTACGTGCTGTTATTTATAATGTAAAGGGTGTTTTTTTAACAGTGCAGGGAGGGTTTATACAGTTTGTTAACGAAAAAATAATTGTAAATGAGTATGTGTGTCACGTCATCATCACCTCATTCATCGTAATTTTATCTATCACTTTCATAAAAATTTACGTTGCGTGCTGTTATTTATAATGTAAAGGGTGTTTTTTTAACAGTGCAGGGAGGGTTTACACAGTTCGTAAACGAAAAAAATAAATGTAAATGAGTATGTGTGTCACGTCATCATCACCTCATTCACCATAATTTTATCTATCACTTTCATAAAAATTTACGTTGCATGCTGTTATTTATAATGTAAAGGGTGTTTTTTTAACAGTGCAGGAAGGGTTTATACAGTTCGTAAACGAAAAAATAATTGTAAATGAGTATGTGTGTCACGTCATCATCACCTCATTCATCGTAATTTTATCTAACACTTTCATAAAAATTTACGTTGCTTGCTGTTATTTATAATGTAAAGGGTGTTTTTTTAACAGTTCAGGGAGGGTTTATACAGTTCGTAAACAAAAAAATAATTGTAAATGAGTATGTGTGTCACGTCATCATCACCTCATTCACCGTAATTTGATCTATCACTTTCATAAAAATTTACGTTGCGTGCTGTTATTTATAATGTAAAGGGTGTTTTTTTTTAACAGTGCAGGGAGGGTTTATACAGTTCGCAAACGAAAAAATAATTGTAAATGAGTATGTGTGTCACGTCATCATCACCTCATTCACCGTAATTTTATCTATCACTTTCATAAAAATTTACGTTGCTTGCTGTTATTTATAATGTAAAGGGTGTTTTTTTAACAGTGCAGGGAGGGTTTATACAGTACGTAAACGAAAAAATAATTGTAAATGAGTATGTCACGTCATCATCATCACATTCACGGTAAGTTTTCCTATCACTTTCATAAAAATTTACGTTGCTTGCTGTTATCTATAATGTTAAGAGTGTTTTTTTAACAGTGCAGGGAGGGTTTATACAGTACGTAAACAAAAATATAATTGTAAATGAGTATGTATGTCACATTATCATCACATTCACGGTAAGTTTTCCTATCACTTTCATATAAATTTACGCTTCCATGCTATTATCTATGAAGTAAAGGGTGGCATGTTAACAGTACAGGGACAGTTTATACAGTGTAAACGTAAAAATATATTAAAATATCTATGTACATATAGGCTGATCCTACTTCACGGATTTCCTGGTTCGCGCCGGGTCACAGAACCGAACTACCGCGATAAGTGAGGCAACAATATATATATATATATATATATATATATATATATATATATATATATATATATATATATATATATATATATATATATATATATATATATATATATATATATATAGTGTTCCCCCAGTTATTCGCGTTTCTTGGTTCGCGTTCTCACTGTATCGCGGTTTTTTTTTTTTTGATAAATTATTTTATTTCATGGGTATATGCAAAAATATTAACGAATTAAAAAAAAAAATTCTAAGTATTTTCATTTTTTTATTGAAAAAAACATATTTCATTATCTAATTGATAAAAACAAAATTATTTCCCAGCCTACGAATAATAAAACAGTAATAAATAGTAAAAAACATAAATTTAGATACATAGATAGATACGTTTATTGACCACCTCTTTTGAAAAGTACAGTATAATCTTTACAAAAGGAATATTTGGTCCAAATTACAATGAATAAATACAATAGATTTTGTACAATCATCAAATAAGTAAATGAATTTTAAATTAATATACATTGTACTAATAAGTGAATGAAATACATACGTACAGTATAACTCACAGTATTGCATCATGCGAAATAGTGTTCGATAGCGTACAATGTATTGGGGTCGCAACTACGTGAGCTAGCATATATATTTATATTTCCAGTAGTTTCATAATTTTATTGATAAAAAAAACTTATTTTTTTAATAAAACAGTAAAAAATAGTAAAAAACATAAATACTAACAGTATTGCAACATGTAAAATACCATACCGCTATCACCGTTTTGGACAAAGACTCGTTCAGTCTAACTCACGTGTGCGCCGTTCATGTTGTGCTTATTAAACGTTTTGCTTGTGTTTGATAGCGTACAATGTATTGGGGTCGCAGCTACGTGAGCTAGCATATATATTTATATTTCCAGTAGTTTCATGATTATATTGATAAAAAAAACGTATTTCTTAGCCTAAGAATAATAAAACAGTAAAATATAGTAAAGAACATAAATACTAACAGTATTGCAACATGTAAAATGCGATACCGCTATCAGCGTTTCGGACAAAGGCTTCCACCATCTTCCATTGTCTCGCCTCACTCGTGAGCGCCATTCACATTGTGCTTATTATTATTAATATGTTTTGTTTGTGATTTTTTTACTCGCATATTGTAACCTTTGCAATGCCTCCCAAGCATCTTTCATCTTCTAAGGCTTCTTGTAGTGAGCTTAAGCGGCAAAGGAAAATGTTAACCATTGTAGATAAAGTGAAACTCTTAGATATGTTGAAAGAAGGAAAAAAGTTTGTGGATGTCGGCTGCTATTTTACGTAAACGTAAAAATTATTGTAAAATATGGAAACTATGTATGTCAAGTTATCATCACCTCATTCACGGTAAGTTTTCCTATCACTTTCATAAAAAATTACGTTGCTTGCTGTTATTTATAATGTAAAGGGTGTTTTTTTAACAGTACAGGGAGGGTTTATACAGTGTAAACGTAAAAATACATTAAAATATCTATGTACATATAGGCTGATCCTACTCCGCGGATTTCCTGGTTTGCGATGGGTCCCGGAACCGAACTACCGCGATAAGGCAGGTAACACTGTGTATATATGTATATATATATATATATATTATATATATATATATATATATATATATATATATATATATATATATATATATATATATATATATATATATATATATATACACATTGTTCCTTTTATACGTGATTTTTTTATCCGCGAAATTGCAATAACGCCCCCCAAAAATAATAGTACAAAACTCGGATTTCGTGAATAATGCTCCCCCCCAAAAAAAAAAAAAAAATATTATTATTATTATTGTGACACCAGGATGGACCAAGAAATGATAAAATAAAACAGCCTTTATCAGGCTGTAAAGAGAAACAGATGGAGAGTGTAATGACCTGTCAGATGTGAAGGGATTATAAAAGATGTGTAATGTATATCCAGCTCTCTGCTGGGTTTTAATATACCTCTGCATTACTCTCATGATGTCTATTCCAAAAATTCTCCTTAGATCTAATTATTATTATTATTATTATTATTATTATTATTTTTAACAATAATTTTCCTTTGATGATGATCGTGGAGATTATTATTATTATTAATATCATTATTATTACGAATTTGTAATTAAACCATTATTTTTACAATAAATAATGTAGCTTTGGTTGAATGAACAAGATTTAATTAAAGATCTCTCTCTCTCTCTCTCTCTCTCTCTCTCTCTCTCTCTCTCTCTCTCTCTCTCTCTCCAACATTCTATTCTACCCAATAGGGTGGGTGTACATATAATGTATAATGATGATGATCTTTTCTTATCGTAATCCTCTTTGTACTGGTGGAAGAAGCCTCTGCGGGCGCTTATTTACTAGATTTTAAAAAAAATAATAATAATTTAATATAGTAAATAAGCACCCGCAGAGGCTTCTTCCACCAGTACAAAGAGGATTACGATAAGAAAAGATCATCATCATTATATATTATATATACACCCACCCTACCTCTGGAAAAGAAGACATTCATGCTTTACAGGAAGATCTAAATAAATTATCTGAATGGTCGGACAATTGGCAAACGGAATTTAATGTTGAAAAATGCAAAGTAGTTAAAATGGGTACTATAAAAGCCTATACGAGTTATAAACTAAATAACCATGAAATCATGAGTTCTCAGTGTGAAAGGGATTTGGGAGTTCTTGTGAGTAGTAATCCTAAGCCAAGAGAGCAATGCACAGCAGTCAGAAATAAAGCAAACAGAATTTTAGGATTTACCTCAAGAAGTGTTGGCGATAGGACGGAAAAGTTATTTTGCAGCTCTATCTTGCATTAGTTAGGCCCCATTTAGATTATGCTGTGCAATTCTGGTCACCCTATTATAGGATGGAAATTGAATCCTTGGAGAGAGTGCAGCGAAGAATGACCAAGATGACACACAATATCAGAAATCTACCATATGAGGACAAACTAAAAAAACTTAATCTACATTCTCTAGAGAGGCGAAGAGTTAGGGGGGATATGATTGAAGTGTATAAATGGTTTAAAGGGATTAACAAGGGAGATATTAATAAAGTTTTAAAAATTCATGATCAAACCAGAACTCGTAATAATGGATTTAAGCTTGATAAATTTAGGTTCAGAAGGGAAATTGGTAAAAATTGGTTTGGTAATAGAGTAACTGATGCATGGAACAGGCTTCCTAGTAGGATAGTAAATGCAAATACCTTAGACACCTTCAAATGTAGATTAGATAGACATATGACAGAGGTAGGGTGGGTATGAATAGGTTAGTGCTTACTAGAAAAATCATAAAAAGAAAAATAGAATAAATAAGTAGAGTAGAATAGAATAGGTTAGACATGCTGAAAATATCATTCAAAGATGGAGCTGCCTCGTGTGTGCCAGTAGGCATGTTGCAGTGTCCCCTATTCTTATGTTCTTAATAGGTTAGACATTCTGAAAATATTCAAAAATGGAGCTGCCTCGTGTGTGCCAGTAGGCATGTTGCAGTGTCCCCTATTCTTATGTTCTTATATGTCTATCTAATCTACATTTGAAGGTGTCTTAGGTATTGGCATTTATTATCCTACTACGAATACTCTACGGTATTACCAAGCCAATTTTCACCAATTTCCCTTCTGAACCTAAATTTATCAAGATTAAATCCATTACCCATTACGAGTTCTGGATTGATCATGAATTTTTAAAACTTTATTAATATCACCCTTGTTAATCCCTTTAAACCATTTATACACCTCAATCATATCCCCCCTAACTCTGTGCCTCTCTAGAGAATGTAGATTAAGTTTTTTTAATCTGTCATATGGTAGATTTAGGCATTGCATAATTAATTTTTTTTTTCGTTTTTTAGTCTTGCTTTGGTAATATATAATTCTTATTTTATCTTTGTATACATTTGCAGATAGAGGTTCGTTCTCCTGTATCCTCCTCCCCTTCTACCACATTAGTTACTTGCTCACTGCCACCATGCATGTCCCAGTGTACTGTATAACTGTTGCCCACTGCATAATAGAGTAAAGTATAGTAATGTATGTTAATTTCTAGCTGTAAAGTGAATATGAATATCTTTTGTATACTCTTAGAAATAGATACAGGGCTTTCTGCTTTGCTATGTAGTAGTAAAATATGTTTTTTACTTTTCTTATATCTTTGGCATGGTGTGTTTATGTAAGGTTTGGAACGTATCTATGCCCTTTATCATTGTTTCCTATGGAAAATAACTCGTTTTTTCACGCGATTTTCCATTTACCCGACACTTCTGAGAACCTATCTAGGCGTTATTCTGAGAACTAGGTATATATAATAATATATATATATATATATATATATATATATATAATATATATATATATATATATATATAATATATATATGATATAGATATAGATATAGATATAGATTATAGATAGTAGATATAGTGATATAGTATATATATATAATATATATATATTATATATATATATATATAATATAATATATATAATACTATATACTATATATATATATATATAATATATATATATATTATATATATATATATATATATATATATATATATATTTTTCCAAGGAGCAGTAGAAAGGTTATTTGTATTAGGTCAGAACTCCCACTCATGCCATTATTAAGAGAAAAAAGTAATTTCCACTTGGAAACAATTCTCTTTCTTGTTCTATATTCTAGTACAAATAATAGAACTTTTTCTTTAACTTCTTGTACACTATTTATTGCAATGACAATCTGAAATACATAACTATCATGCATATATACTGTATAAATTGAGGTTCATATTCCTTACCAGAGAGAAGCAGATTTTTTCATCATATAATTACCAATATTAAAATAAATAGTAAAACTGAACATAAGTAAAATATATCATTCATATACTCACGAATATTGCATTCATAGAATGTAGAGCTGGCAACCCAAGGTTTTCAATTAGTCTTTTTTTTTTTTTCAAAATGAAACAAAGTTGCATCAAGGCTTGCAGGAATGAACATTTCCACTCCCAACTACGTCTAACATCATGACAGTACACCATTGACATGGGTACTTGAATATTAATATGAAAGGTTTAAATATTTAGGTATACTGAATTAGAATATGTTGATTATTAACTTACATGAATCTTCAGCCATAACAGCTTTTTCCCCATCAAATTTCGTCTGCCCATATTTATTCAGAGGGTTAGGTGTATCCGTAATTTTGTAGGGAGGCGACGAGCCATCAAATACATAATCCGTGCTAATGTATATCAGTCGACTGCCAGAGCTTTCTTTGAAGGAAGAAAAAAATAAAGAGTAATAATAATAGATTTCTCTTACGGAAAAAAAAACAACAATAATAATATATCAAATCTTTTAAAGATAATTACACTGAAAACATGCAAACTTATAGGGTATTATATAACTGAAAATACTGCATTAGCGAAAGATAAAATACCAGGACAAATAAATGTCTCCATATAATCAGCATAGCAAACATGTGGTTTGTACAGTTTTTTGTAAGTTCCTTTGAGTTCCCAGTTTACCATGGTAGGTTTTAAATTGTTTATCTTCGTGTGATGAAAAATGTGTTATAGTTCATAAAAAAATAATAGTATACTCTAATTGGAAAATACCTCTAGTATGAAAAAAGAAAATATCATAATAAAATCTGATACTTGAATATATAATTTGAGTAATCATGGCATTAACTAGAATACTTAATTCTCTAGACTCACTTGCGATTGCTGCAAGATGACCCGACGAAGCAACGTTTAAGCGACGTGTTTCATCGTATTTGTTCTCAACCGCATCTGGTGCACGTTCTGCTGCAGCATGGATAATAAAAGTAGGTTTTTCTTTTTCGACCAATGCTCTCACAGCATCTGTATTGGTTATGTCACACTGAACAAGACCTGGGCCTACCCTGGAAAGAAGGAATTAAATTTAGTCAAACAGTAACTATATACAGTAGCTCTGTTTACTTATATTACTTTAACACATATAAAAAAAGGATAAAAAACCCATCTATTTATGAACAAAATTGCTGTTGACAAATAATAGTGATAAACAAAGAAAAAATTCAATGTCCATTGGCTGATAATAGACATTATTAATATTTTCCGTTTAGAGGATACTGAAAACTAATTCTACAAATGGTTCACTTAGTGTTGAATGGTTGAAAATGCATATAAACAGTATCCTCATCTTGGTTTTTCCTCAGGTATATACACAACAGTAAATATAGATACCTTGAATAAGCAAGCCCAATAATATTCCACTTTTCTTGAGCAAAAACTTTCATTACAGCACGTCCCAGGAGCCCAGACGCACCGGTGATCATGACTCGTGGGACCTCAGATGCCATTCTGCCAGTCAGAGGAAATGCAATTATTTCACACTGTAATTATCAAATCCCATATGATGGAGCAAGAAAAAAGATCAATCAACAAATGACTCATCTAGATGATTTAACTTCTCAACAAGTCATTATATATATTTTTACTTTCTACGTCTCCTAGAGGTAAGGAAATGTAGCTATTGGTTGCTTCACATAGCCATGAATATAATTTCTCAAATGAAATATCTAAAACAATGCATTAATTTTAAGGCTATACAGAGCGCTTTACAAGATGGTTTGTATTTTGACAGATCACATCCTCTTTTTTACAAGTATAGTGTTCCCTCGCTAAATCGCTGTTCACCTATCACGAATTCAGTGCATCGCGGTTTTTTCTGGTGAGGTTTTTATTTTTCTGGGTATATGCGAGAATATTAAAATATTAAAAAATTTAAATTTTCAGTATTTTTTTATTTTATTGAAAAAAAAAATTTCATCATTTTATTGATAAAAAAAATGTATTTCCCAGCCTAAGAATAATAAAACAGTAAGAAATAGTAAAAAAGAAAATTTTAAACATGTAACTCTGCACCATAGAATGTACGAACCGGTATCGGCGTATCGGAAAACGCAAAGGATGGCACCTACGTGAGCTAGCACTTATTAAAATTTCCAGTATTTTGATTATTTTATTGATAAAAAATGCATCAATAAAAAATAGTAAAAAACAAATTTAAACATGTAACTCACAGTATTGCACCATGTAAAATACGATACCGGTATCAGCGTTTCCGAAAACAAAAAGGGTCGCACTAACATGAGCTAGTACATATCAAAGTTTCCAGTATTTTCATTATTTTATTGATAAAAAAAAGTATTTCCAAGCCTAAGAATAATAAAACAGTAAACAATAGTAAAAAACATAAATTTAAACACATAACTCACAGCATTGCACCATGTAAAATACTGTATGATAGCATACACCGTATTGGCATCTTGGAAAACAAAAAGGCTCGCACCAATGTGAGATAGTACATGAGATGCTATTGGCTGAAAGGGTGGGAGATGACGAATCACAGAATTGTTTTTCTGTATGTTCTGTATCATGGAGTTTGATTGGTTTTTTGATTGATGCTTCATTCTCCCAGCGTCTTCCATTGTCTCGCCTCACCTATTCAGTCTAACTCAAGTGTGCGCCGTTCGCGTTGTGCTTCTTAATACATTGTGCTTGTGATTTTTTTTACTCGTTTTTCAACCTCTGCAATGCCTCCCGAGCATCCTTCATCTTCTACGGCTTCTGGTAGTAAGCCTAAGCGGCAAAGGAAGATGTTGACCATATCAGATAAGGTAAATCTTTAAATATGATGAAGGAAGAAGGTTCAAGAATGTCGGCCGCCATTTTGGCCTAAACGAATCTACTGTTCGATACATCAAAAAGGACGAGGCAAATATCAGGAAAAGGGTGACTATTTCATTTAGTAAAACAGCGAATAGGGTTGTAACACCCCACAATAAGATAATAGTGCAGATGGAATCTGCTTTGGCCCTGTGGATTGCTTTTTGCAGAAAGGAGAACATCAGCGTAGACAGCAATATCATACAAACAAAGGTGAAGAAGCTGTACGAGACATTCGCTGCAAATGAACCCGACAATGACAGTGGCGACCGTGGAGAGGAGGAGAGAGAAGATATCGACAACCCACAACCAGGACCCTCCAGTAATTCTCCACCGAGGAAACAATCGTTCATGGCAAGCAAGGGATGGTTCGCCAAATTTCAAAAATGCTATGGCCTAAAGAATGTTTCGGTTTATGGCGAAGCTTCCTCTGCAGATACAGCTGCAGCTGAAAATTACGTGAAAAACGATTTCAAGAAAATTACCAAGGAAGGCGAATATACTCCTGAGCAAGTCTTTAACATGGATGAGACTGGGTTATTTTGGAAGAGAATGACGTCTCGTACTTTTCTCTTCAAGGAAAAAGCTAAAGCCCTGGGATTTAAAGCGCACAAAGACCGCGTTACCCTCATCATGCACGGGAATGCTGCGGGCTTCATGTTAAAGCCGGGCTTACCTACAACTCTATGAACCCTAGGGCTTTGAAGAATAAGAATCTGCTGCCAGTGTATTGGATGCACAACCCTAAGGCCTGGATTACGAAAAGCCTCACATCGCATTGGTTTCACTAATACTTTATCCCTCAGGTCAAAATTTATCTTCGGAAAAGGGCCTTGAATTTAAAGTCCTTCTTTGATGGATAATGCTGGTGGTCACGCAACTGATCTCGAATATGACGGTGTTCAAGTAGAGTTCCTGCCACTGAATACGACATCACTGATTCAGCCTATGGATCAAGGCGTTATTCGTGCATTCAAGGCCCCCTACACACGAAATGCCCTGGCGAACCTGGTTGACTCCATGGATTCGGACAAAGAATTCGTACTGAAGACTTACCAGCATAACTACACGTTGCTACATGCCTTCAAAATATTCAGAATGCAATCAAAGAGATGAAGCCAGCCACAATCAATGCCAGCTGGAAGAAATTGTGGCCTGAAGTCATCTACGACTACAAGAGATTCACTCCTGACAAAGTCCATAACTCGGCAGTTGCGAAAGCTGTGAAGCTGGCTGCATTTCTAGGAGGAGAAGGCTTTGAAGATATGACTCACGAAGACGTGAATGAACTGATCGACTGCCACTCGCAGCCTTTGACTGATGAAGACTTGGAGGAAATGACAAAATCAGCGAACGAAGAAGAGGAAGAACAACCAGAGGAAACACACAAAGAAATCGAAGAACCTGGCCTTACACTCAAACGTCTGGCAGCCATGTATGAACATGTGAAAGCAGTCCAACAACTCTTGCAAGCACATGACGATAATACTGTTCATTCGGTGACCTTCTGCAATCTTTTCAACGATGCAATGACTCCTTACAAGACCATCTTCAAACAAAAGAAGAAACAGCGACAGCAACTCCCCATTACCATGTTCTTCTCTCGCAAAAAGCAGCCGTAAAGCTGTCATTGGCTACGGAATAATTTTCTCTGGAGTCTATACACGTCATCGTCACCTCATTCACGGTAAGTTTACCTATCACGTTCATATAAATTAACGCTTGCATGCTGTTATTAATAAAGTAAAGGTTGGTTTTTTTAACAGTGCAGCGAGGGTTTATACAGTAAAGGTAAAAATAAATTAAAATAGCTATGTATATGAGCATGTCACGTAATCATCACCTCATTCACGGTAAGTTTACCTATCACTTTCATATAAATTTACGCTTGCACGCTGTTATTAATAAAGTAAAGGGTGGTTTTTTAACAGTGAAGGTAGGGTTTATACAGTAAAGGTAAAAATAAATGTAAAATACCTATGTGTATTTTGTAATCCTACTTTGCAGATTTTCACCTATCGCGGCTGGTCCTGGAACCGAACCCCCACGATAAACGAGGGTCACTGTATATACTGTACATATGTTGTTTGCAGTTTTATGTGTCGCTATTATAATCCTCATTTGAATGAGGTGGACACAAGTTGGATCAGGGAAAATAAGGCTGCATGCCCTTCCTAGCACCCCGCTATGGGCGTGAGCACAAGTCTCCCACTTCCTGAGTTTGGATACTTTTGTACATCAGTATGTAAAACTAAGTAAATTATACTGTATACCATAGAGGAGACTTTACACCTCTAAAATGCTAGAATATTTGGTTTTGGGAAGTAAATTTCCAAATATAGCACAATATGTAACATTTTCAAATGCTAGTAAAAATATTTACTAGTAATAGCCATTTAGATAAGAAATATTATTATACTATTCCTCATTAAAAAGGCTTTAGTTACTTTCACAAAAGTATTTATCCATACAATACCTCTCCAGTAAATATTTTCTATATCACAAAAATACTTAGACAAATAATATTTTAGTCTATCATTTAGGAGTGTCTCTTTACTAATGTCTCAATACTAATTGTGTTGCATAAAGACGCTTAAGGCTGTTCATCAATATCTTACACTGATAAAGTCATTATCTTATCATATAGATTCATAGAATGAATTGAAACGTTAACATATCCAAAGAAATCTGTTGATAAAATGGTTACTGTAGAAGAATTCATCGATATTTTTGTTGGTTATTTTGATAAATTCATTATGAAAATACCCTAATCACCTGTTGGTTATATCTGACACCGTTTTTATAGTAACGTGGCTTTGATAGAAACACACAAAACACTTGAAAAATGCGCAGTTTTATGTTACAGGTACTTAACATTGCTATTTAACAATGGTAGAGAAAAACAAAGACTGTTCTTAATAAGATTAACTATCTAATTACAAAAGTCCATTAGCAAGGTAGTTATATAATCATGAGAAATGATAGTAACTAGCACTGTATAAGTAGAAGTGTTTTCCCTTCTTACAAAGATAATTAGTATTCTTATATCTTGTATGGTTACTAGTAAAAAAAAGTCTACAGTGTAAGCTCTCTTAACTGTGTTTTGTATATGGTACAGTAAATTATATATTCAGTTTCAATAAGTGTTTTAAAAAATAATACAGCCCCAAGGTACCATATATTGTATGATGCCATACTCTTGCAGTTCCACAGCCTATTATATATTATAAGCATATGTATATACAATAAACATTTTGTATTAGAATACTTTTAAATAAATAAGCGATCACGAAAGATAAATCTTTATACTATTATTGCACAATTATAATTGGTTACGTTAGGTTGTGATGGAAAGCTAATGGTTTCATAGTTGTTTGGGACTTTCGTTCCCACATTAATCAGTTTTTCACCTGCTTCTTCTAACTAAAAGTTTGAACACTTTATGAAGTTAACATTTAATGTCTAATTCAACAGTTCTTTTTGGGGGGGAGAGCAATCGTAGTGATTTACTTTGTCAATATTAAGTTTAACAAATTGACTGCCATCATAGTAATAAATGAAACACAATTATAAATGGCTTACGAAGCGACAATCCGGTTAGCAATAACTGCATTCAACTTTTGACTAAGCAGCAATATCCAGGACTAATATACTACTCTTTTAGGTAAAATACATACCATACTTCTCTGACAGTAAAAAATATATATTAAACAGCGCAGCATAGACTCATAAATTCACCAAACTACCTCTAATGAATTCCAACAATGTAACATATCCTTAATTTCTGCAGTATTAATAATCTAAAAAAAAAATGGTATAGAATATATCTCATTGTCCCAAAAACTCATCCTTTACATTTTATTATTTACCTCGAACCATTTCTGGTGCCTAAAACTCTATTGGAAAAAAAGGGTCATATTCCTTATTATAGCATTACTGGGTTTCCTTGGTATGTCAGCAACAATGACAAATTTTTCCGTTTGGCACTCTAAATTAGAGCACTAGTGTTCCTTGACCTCCACCAGGGTTCAGTTGCCTGGCACCAAAAGCCATGACCAGTAAAAAGAGACCTTTGTAACCTTGCCCTAGAACACAAACTTTCTCTTTTGGGTCATTATAAATATTTCAAGTGGTAATATATCTGAAATATCAATTACGAGCGGTTAGCTTAAGCTGATACGGAATTAGGTTTTATTAACATTTGTCTAAACTCATTAGTTTTGTACAGGACGATTAGCAATGAATGAGTCACATTCTTAAATGTTTTATTTATATTTCGAGTTTTCAGGAACTTTATTCATATTATTTTGTTTACGATATTTACGGTTAAAATTAACAAATATAGGAGCCGAGTCAGAATTCAAACAATTTACCAATAAAAATCTGTAGACATAAAATTTTACTAAAATGCCTCTTGCTACCTCTAGCAATATTTGTATACCATAAATTATTTACAAATGCATATATGATTATAAGGCCTTATGTTAGCTTCAGATAACTAGTCCACTAAGTCAAGTTGCATAAAAAAAATAGTCATAGTTAAAACATCCGTAGGTAAAAAAACAAAAAAAAATATTCCTTTCAACCATTAAATATGAGTTTAGACCATAAAAGTCACTACTGTAGACAAAATAATTTAGACCATTAAATAATTATGGACAAACTTAGACCACAAAAACAATATTGGGCCATATATTACACTTTTTCATATGATTATGATTATAACTAGATTACTGTATATATTAACTTAGTTGGCAATTTTCAAGCTCAAAAGTTATGGAATTCGGCAGAGGTAAAGAGAAAGGCTGAACTACATGTAAATTATGAATAATAATTAATAAATGTAATTGTACCAATTTTTATATTTAAATGTATTTTTAAATAACATTTCACCAGAAGTTACATATTTTAGATTACATTATGAAAATATAACTTATTTGAAGGTTATTTATTGAGTTCAAAATTTATCAAGAAAGTTAATTTTGCAAACCTGTTGGCTATATATTTATATTCATATATGTTATAAATTACATTTATTCACAAAGCATCCATGAGTTGATTACATTATACATATGTAACTTAATTGGAATGTAGTCATAAAGAATATTAGAGTTTAGAATAGATAGAAACTGGGGTACCAGAAGTTCTGTGATTCAAAGAAAGAAGAAGAAATCACTACAGCAAATCAAAACAAAACACATTTGTTTCGCTGAATTTTCGAAGGTTGTGTACGTATATAAGTTCCAAAGTAGACTGGAAACTCAACCTGAAGGTATGAAATGGGATTGTAATATATTTTTTTTTTTGCAATAGACAGACGTAATATAAGTGACAAACTGACCGAAATATGGGATATTTTCAACACGAATATTTATTTCTTGACTTCAAACGGGTGATAGAAGGGATGGGGTTGTACAAGGGGTGATTTTGGCAACCCTTTTTGTATTTAGTTGTGTATGGTATTCAGTTGTAGTATGCTACTTTAATATCAAAGCAACAGGAAGAATTGTACCTACTTTTTCTCGGTCTTTATAATTAATATATATTTTTTGAGACTAATATTACAATACCCTCTCTCTTCATAATGTTTTATGACATTAGATGTATCTAGCTCTTTCTTCTCACTGAGAAAAGTCAAGTATGGTAAAGTTAGTTTCAACTTGTAAAACTGTATATCCCAATATACACTCAAATCGGACCAGCAGACGGGAAGTTGTGAGCATAAAACTCTTGTGATTAAAGTTAGGTAAATACATTCTCTATCTCTCTACCTTTGTTCTTTTTTTTTATGATTGTGACACCAAGACGGGCCAAAAAAAAAATAAATAAAGCTACCCTCATCGAACCTGGGCACGAAGAAAACATAAAGAGAAACAGATGGGGAGTATTGTGACTTGTCAGATATGAAGAGATAAGATATGTGTATCGAATATTAAAGAATATTCGGTGTTGATGTAGGCATAGAAAGAGAATTAAAACTGAAGGAAGTCTTAACATCGAACTGTCCTGGACAGCATTTAATTTCACAAGACCATTCAGCTGTAGTATTGCGATGGACAGTTGGTGCCATGGGCCAACCTATTACATGGCTGTACTTTACACATAAGAGTATGGGAATTCTACCAATGCTCAATTATAGTATTAGTATTTTTGTATTTTTCAGCAGCTACTTGTATATTTATGCCTATTAAAAGACAAGGCATATCAATAATATAATAGATATTACTATAAGATTAACAGTGCAAATATGCTATATCTTTATTGGATAAAGTGTGGTTTATTGTGTTTAAATAATGATCAAATTCCCTTTTATAACATGTTTGTGATGATCGTATAGCATATTTTGATATCTCTACTAGGCATTAGGATGGATATCCAGCCTTAATCCTACAGCTCCAACTTGTTTGTGTCCAGCCTCATTCGAAATGGGACTAATTGTGCCACAAACAACGATATAAGTAAGTATCTGAATCAAGGAATTACACTGAAGACTCGCAGCACCATTTGTCTGCTTGCTAAAGCCATTTTATACTGATGAGCATTCAGTACATTAATTTACAAGCTAATAATGTAATCAAATGCACCATTATAGTAGATGAAGGACTGAATAAGCCTTGATTTTGTAGTTATTTGAAATTTATTATAGGGTAATGGGAATTGTATTCAACAATGAAAATAATTGCTGTTTTGCTATTATTTAATGAACTTGATATTGATAGGAAGCAATGACAAATACAGGGCAGATGATAATATGGTCTCTTATAATGATAAACTATAGTATACTACAGCTGAAGGGTCTTTTGGACTTAAATAGGACAGTTCGATGTTACATCTTCCTTCAGTTGCGGTTCTTTTTCCATGCCAACATCAACACCAAATATTCTTGTATATTCGTTACACATTTCTTTATTATTCCTTTACATCTGACCAGTCACAGCGCTCCCCATCTGTCTTTCTTTATGCTTTCTTCGTGCCCAGGCCAGATGAGGGCAGTTATTTTTTTCTTTTTACCAGTCGTGGTGTCACAGTCATAAAATAAGAAAAAAATATATAGGTTTTAAGAGATTACAACTACAGTATGCATAAGAGAGAGAGAGAGATAAACATTGTTTGGGGATGGAGATGGTATTTTAAGTTTTATCTAGCACTTAAATTTAATGCTATGCCATTGATTATATACAAATTGGTAAGAAGCTTTAGTAAGCCTACTACAGATGAGGGAAATATAAACTGATGTCTTATTTAATAGCGGACCACATTTACTGTATACCTTTTGGAGCACGGTAGATTCCAGAGTACACCTAGTTCTTGTAATAACGCGAAGATAGGTTCTCAGAAGTGCCGCGTAATGTAACGAGTCATTTTCCATAAGAAACAATGGTAATGGGCATAGATACGTTTCACAACCGTACATAGACACACTATACCAAAGATATAAGATAAGTAAAACATATTTTATAAGTACATAACAAAGCAGGAAGACCTGTAGTTATTTATATTAACATGCAAATAGCGTACAGTTTAAAAGATATACAGATTACTTTACAGTAAACAAATTAATGCACTCTATTATGCATTGGGCAACAGGCATACACTGGGACGTGCAAGGTGGCAGTGAGCATGAGGATGCGGGAGAACGAACCTCTATCTGCAAACGTTTTTGCTCTAGCACGCTTTTTCCCTGACGATATTATATCGTAAGTTTGTTTGCTGTTTGTTCTTAATGCTTTTTTTCCATTCTCTTCATAATATCCGATCACATTAAGCGGTAGAAGAGGAGGAGGATGCGGGAGAACGAATCTCTATCTGCAAACGTATTGCCGGCTCCGTATCAGCTGATGCACTCTCGCACGCTATTTCCCTGATGATATTATATCGCAAGTTTATTTGCTGTTTGTTCTTAATGCTCATCCATGTACTGTACTTAGCATCTTTTCCTTTCTCTCCATAATATCCGATCGCATTAAGCGGTAGAAGAGGAGGAGGATGCGGGAGAACGAACATCTATCTACAAACGTTTTGCCGCCTCCGTGTTAGCTGATGCACCCTTGCACGCTATTTCCCTGATGATTTTTTATCGCAAGTTTCTTTGCTGTTTGTTCTAAATGCTTTTTCTCCATTCTCTTTATAATATCCGATCGCATTAAGCGGTAAAAGAGGAGAAGGATGCTGGAGAAAACCTCTATTTGCAAATGTTTTGCCGCCTCCATATCAGCTGATGCACCCTCACACTATTTCCCTGACAATATTATATGGCAAGTTTGTTTACTGTTTGTTCTTAATGCTTTTTATCAATTCTCTTCATAATATCTGATCGCATTAAGCAGTAGAAGAGGTGGAGGATACGGGAGAACGAACCTCTTTCTGCAAACGTTTTGCCACCTCCATATCAGCTGATGCACCCTCGCACGCTATTTCCCTGCTGATATCACTGTATATCGCGATTTTGTTTGCTGTTTGTTCTTAATGCTTTTTTTCATTCTCTTTATAATATCCGATCGCTTTAAGCGGTAGAAGAGGAGGAGCATGGCGGAAAAGTGCCTCCGAGGCGGTCAATTATATACTAAAATGAATTTTTTTTTCCGAATTTTTTTGCATGGGCGTTATTTGTGTATTTCGTATTTTTTTAACATTATTTTTAGGGGCGTTATTCCAATTTTGCAGATTATAAACATGCGTAAAAAGCGAATTAGGTGCACTATATCCAACATCGTTATTTTATGATGCTAGCAAAAGGTAGTTATTGGGAATGTAAGATGACATATGGACAACATAATAGATGGTAAATAGTGTACTCATGAAATGTATCCACTTGATGGCATTTCTTAGTTATAGTTACCCATCCTTATTGATTTTTGGAATATAATTTATATTAATTGTGTTTAATGTGCATATTGTTTTTCATTGAAGTATGATTTGTTACATCACTTCTGTAATACCACCGTCTTAGAGGAAGCAGGGAATCGCAGTTGCACAGGAGTTAGAGTGATTATTTCAGCGGTGACAGACCTGTGATCGAGCTCACTACAGAGCATTAGGAAGGGCATCCAGCCTTAACTCCCCAGTTCCAACCTGTCTGTGTCCACCTCCATAATGAGTATTAATAGTGACACATTAAACAGTAAACAAAAATATCTTAAAAGAAACATTTCATAGAATACTTAATTTTATTAACTAAAACTTTCGTCATAATTATCTGGATGTAACATAATGTAATGCACACCTATGCTATGCTCTAACTAATATTTCAAATGTCTAGTATTTTTTTTTTCTGAGAACTGGACCCAGAATTCTGAGGAACTTCAATATTGACTTGAAGAATACACTATTATCAACAACTCTGCTCTGTATGTGTGACCACGATATGAAAATATTATACTCCACATTATTCATCAATTTTCAGTATTAATATAAGTGCCCCTTAAGTCAGATCATCAAGAATATTATTTAATTTTTAAAAGTTTACAAATGCACATTCTACAATTGATTTAATCTTCTCCAGTTACAAGAATATTACTTACTTCGCTCTCTGATGTTCATAATTCGTAGTCATTGGAAACAGCACGTGTAGAATATGATTGTTAATAAAATTAGTTTTCTCTCTATACATAACCACAATCCTCCTTTCTAAGAGGGTAGCTGAGTCCGAGCAAGAAACTTAAGTATTTGTGGGAGAATATAAAAATGAGGGACTTCCAGTCGCCTCATTATGCCGCATTTAATTTTCTCTTACAACAGGCAGGGGAATACGGAGGTGGTATTCTTGCCCATCACTTTAGAGTTCATGTTTGGTGGCTGCAGAGGTACAAGATAATTAATTTACTGAAATTATAATGTAAACTTCTCAGTCTTAATCCGTAAATATATTCCTTATGCTTGATAAAAACATTTTATCTCTTTAAAATTTTATTCTTAATGTTTCATTTCATATTTAACTTCTCAAGTTTTGATTTTTATGTGAAGTTTTAATGTTAAAATTGTCGAATTTAAGAAGTGCAGTGCAGTAAATTGCTTGTATTACGTCATCGTTTTTGTTTTGTTTTAATTACTAGTTCTTTCCAGTTCATACTAGTTCTGTTTACTGGAGTATCTTTCTGTATTCCTGCTTACTGTCATTATCAAATTTAATTATTCTCCAGAGGGGGACAGGAATACCTCCTTCTGGCTACTTTGTGTTTTGTAAAAGTATACTAAATGAGGGGGAGCTAAGGGACTGGGAATTCCTTCCTCTGTATTTAATCCCACAAAGACTCAAGATTTTGCTTTGACTCAGCCACCCCCTTATAAGGGAGATTTTGGCTTTTGTATATAGATAGAAATTTAATACCTGAACGTTGCATAATGCAACTTGGATCACAGTGTTAATAGTTCCAAAATAGTTATTTCATTTAGTTATGTTCGAAAGTATGAAAACTCAAACAGATATTTCATGGAGAAGAGTTGTCAGATATGCACTTCCATGCTAATATATATTAAAATATGTATAGTAATATAAATGATCACTTTAAATGTTTAGACTTGAGCCGTAAATAGTAATGTAATAATCACAAACCCTGACTTATCAGTGGAAGGCTTTTTTGGTGAAAAATGTTGTAGTCAACATTTAAATTATTTTTTTTTTTTCTTGTGTGTCATACACATAAAAAGGTCTTGTGTGATTCTTTGTAATTGTACGATTATTGGTTACTCAGATATGTCATTATTTGTTATTATTTGTCAGACACGCTATCATTGTTATCAATACCGTTATCAGTAGTAATTACCCTTATTATTCCATTACATATTGCTACTTATCATTGAAATCTTGGTGTAAATGTTGTGTTCCTTTACCAAATAGCTTATGAACTAACCTGTTATCACACTGTGATATGTTAATATTATTTCCTATTATAGTCCATCATGCTTATTTCTTCTTTGTTGAGTGTCATTCTCGTTTCTATAAATCAAGTGTTGAACACATATATACCACAATAATTCTGACATTAATCTTAACGCTTAGTGTAAGGGATCAAGTTGAACAAGTAGCATGTTTATCTCTGTTCTTTTTCATCCTTTTTTATTTAAACATCATATACCTGTTAATATGATGCATATTGAAAACTAAAGTACATTGTAGTTTTAGCTTTTTTTTATGTTTCACTTCAGTTATTAGTAATAAATTTAAAATTCTCAGAAACTCTATAAGTGATAAGTACCTTCATAGTAGCACTTTCTCGGTTACCAGTGGTGTTCCACAAGGCTCTGTTTTTTCACCTACTCTGTTCCTTCTCTTCATCAATGATCTTCTACAATCCCCATCTTCCTCTCTTCTTCATGCCTTTGCCGATGATTCTTTCCTTCACTTTTCCTTTGCCTTTTCTTCACAACCTTCATCTGTTACTTGTAATCAGTCTCGTATTACTCTTTCTTCTACTCTTAACTCCGATTTGCAGAGAGTATCTGAGTGGGGCACTCAAAATTTAGTTAAATTCAATGCCTCCAAGACAGTTTCTGGCTATCTCTCAGTTTTCAACACATAATTTCAAGAGAAAACATGGAGAGACGCATTGTAAACATGCACTAGAAAGGAATTTTTTTTTTTTAGCATTTGCTTAATTACAGATTTCTTGTTTGTCATTGTTATGCCTCTACAATCTCTGTTGAGAGCGTAATATACATTAATGTTTTGCATCATTAGTTGTTTATATCTTATGTAAATGATATATGACTTTCTTATTCAGCAAATGGAGTAGAGTGTTCTGTATGTCATGCACTATGATATCACTTGAAAGTAAAGTGCATTCCATTTTAAATTATTCTGTATCGTAAACTTTGCGTAAGAACAGTCTGTTCTTATGTGATGCAATTTTAGTTGCTTGTTTTTTATCCAATTAATGCAGTCTGAAATATTCTGGTTTTAATATATAGAATAAAACCAGTTCGCTCTAATATTTGATTTGTATTTTGCAGGAGACCGTAATATTTGTAGAATTTGATGTAGTTCTATATTAATAACATGATTGATCGTCAGATGAGAGTAATAGCTGGATATCTGTAAATTGCTGATATACGGATAGAAAGAACTCTGAGTGTTGTGACTATCAATAAGCTTACAGAATAGTTATTTGCAGTGCTACTAAATTTAATAATATTAATGGATATTAATGATATGGTATACAGTGTTACCCCAGTTATTCGCGCTTCCTGGTTCGCTTTCTCACTCTATTGCGGGTTTTTTTTTGGATAAATTATTATTTTATTTCATGGGTATATGCAAAAATATTAAAATATTAAAAAAAAAATTCTCAGTATTTTCATTTTTTTTTTTTTTATTGAAAAAAACATTTCATTATCTAATTGATAAAAAAAATTATTTTCCAGCCTACGAATAATAAAACAGTAAAACATAGTAAAAAACATAAATGTAGATAGATAGATACGTTTATTGACCACCTCTTTTGAAAAGTACAGTGTAATCTTTACAAAAGGAATATCTGGTCCAAATTACAGTGAATAAATACAATAGATTTTGTACAATCATCAAATAAGTAGATGAATTTTAAATTAATATACATTGTACTAATAACTGAATGATATACGTACGTACAGTATAACTCACAGTATTGCATCATACGAAATAGTGTTCGATAGTGTACAATGTATTGGGGTCGCAGCTACGTGAGCTAGCATATATATTTATATTTCCAGTAGTTTCATGATTTTATTGATAAAAAAAACGTATTTATGAGCCTAAGAATAATAAAACAGTAAAAAATAGTAAAAAACATAAATACTAACAGTATTGCAACATGTAAAATACGATACCGCTATCAGCGTTTTGGACAAAGACTCGTTCAGTCTAACTCACGTTTTGCTTGTGTTCGATAGCGTACAATGTATTGGGGTCGAAGCTACGTGAGCTAGCATATATATTTATATTTCCAGTAGTTTCATGATTATATTGATAAAAAAAACGTATTTCTTAGCCTAAGAATAATATAACAGTAAAAAATAGTAAAAAACATAAATACTAACAGTATTGCAACATGTAAAATACGATACCGCTATCAGCGTTTCGGACGAAGGCTTCCACCATCTTCCATTGTCTCGCCTCACTCGTGTGCGCCATTCATGTTGTGCTTATTATTATTAATATGTTTTGCTTGTGATTTTTTTACTCGCATATTTTAACCTTTGCAATGCCTCCCAAGCATCCTTCATCTTCTAAGGCTTCTTGTAGTGAGCCTAAGCGGCAAAGGAAAATGTTAACCATTGTAGATAAAGTGAAACTCTTAGATATGTTGAAAGAAGGAAAAAAGTTTGTGGATGTCGGCCGCTATTTTATGTAAACGTAAAAATTATTGTAAAATATGGAACCTATTAATGTCAAGTCATCATCACCTCATTCATGGTAAGTTTTCCTATCACTCAAAAAAATTATGTTGCTTGCTGTTATTTATAATGTAAAGGGTGTTTTTTTAACAGTACAGGGAGGGTTTATACAGTGTAAACGTAAAAATACATTAAAATATCTATGTTCATATAGGCTGATCTCTACACCACGGATTCCCGGGTTCGCGCCTGGTCCCGGAACCGAACTACCGCGATAAGTGAGGCAACACTGTACATCAAAACGCTTGATATATGTCTCAGTTTAAATGTGCTGTAATTGTAATCATTTAATTTTAAATAACATCGCTGAATTTAATTAATTTATTATGCTTCCGGGATCAGACACCATTCCTTGATTACTGAACACTCATATACAAAATTATATTTTTATATTAAGTGATTGATATTGTCATATTAACAACGGTACTTGGTGAACTAACAAACGTATGAATTGTAAGTCTTGTGGTCATGCCTCTTGAGTAGGCATGAGTAAGGAGCAGAAAGGGAATAAATACTGTTGGCCTTAGTATCTAAAGTCGAGCCTTGAACTAGAAGTGAAGAGAGTTCATGTAGGTCACTCTTGCACCCAGAGTGGAGTTTTCATTTAGTCCTCTCTTTCACCCAAATCATGCTAAGTAAGGAGGGTTCACTTGGTCCTCTCTCTCAGTCAGAGTTATGAGAGTTCACTAGTTCCTCTCTTTCACACAGTGGCGAGTGTTCACTAGTTCCTCTTTTTCACCCAGTGAGGAGAAGTTGCCTGGCTCTCTTTCACCCTAGGTGTGGAGATTTCACTTGGTACTCCTCTTTCGTTCAGTGTGAGGAGAAATCATTTTGTCCTCTTTCACCCATATGTGGTTACAGAATAAAGCACAGTATCATAATGTTCAAGATTTATATCACATTCAGGTCCTTGGAGCCAATTAGATTAGAGAATTAAATAATTTATCATGTAACTTCAGCAAGAATCCCTGCATATTGACTGTATATGATGCTAAACAACTGCTTTTCTCATACAAATCTTTTAAGGAAATGTGGAACACTTCTTATGGAAGCAAAATGTTTTGCAGTAAGAGACCTCCTAAAAGAAAACCAACTTAATAGATGTCCATTTAGTCGGAGTGATGGGGTTAATATACAGTATGTATGCGATAAATATACATTATGTATTCTTATGTTTTAGTAGTGTCCCAATATTTTTCCCCTATCTTGCTGTTTACTAGAATGTATATATTTTATGAATTCGGTTTCTGGTACAAGTGACTTGTGAATATTCATTTAACATCCAAATAGTGTCGAAAAATGTCTTGTTTATATTTGAATTGTAACTTGTAAATGTCTTTTGTTGCCCTACTCATCTAGTTTTTTTTTTATTATTATTATTATGATTGTGACACCAGGATGGGCCAAAAAAACAAAAATAAATTTACCCTCATTGGGCCTGGGCACGAAGAAAATATAGAGAGAAGCAGAGATGGGGTATATTGTAACTTGTCAGATGTGAAGGGATAATAAGACATGTGTAATGAATATCTAAAAATATTCGGTGTTGATGTAGGCATAGAAAGAGAACCGTAACTGAAGGATGACTTAACATTGAACTGTCCTGGACAGTCCCATCTAAGTCCAAAAGACCCTTCAGCTGTAGTATCGCAATGGGCGGTTGATGCCATGGGCCAACATACTACATGATTGAGATTAATAAAAAAAATATATATATATTTGTATAAAAAATACTTAAAAGGAAATTTTATTTTTTTTGCGTGTGCGCGGGCATTATATGTGTATTTCGCATTTTTTTACTATTATTTTTTGGGGGCGTTATTCCAATTTCACATATTTTAAAAATGCGTAAAAAGCGAGCTGAGTGTACTTTTTTAGTGGAAGAGTATTTGATAATTGGAATTCGCTAAGCGAGGAGGCATTCAATGCTAACTCAATCTATAGTTTCAAGAACAAGTATGATAAGCATCACCAAGTGCAAAATGGAACCGATCGGGAGACAGGAAGCTACGAGCTTGGGGCTCTTTCCTGCAAGCACAATTAGGCAATTACAGTGGACCTCTGAGGAGCAGAACCTTTTTCATGTTCAAGGCTGTGATCTCTATCCTTGAAACTCGTCGCCACGATTAAACGGCCTAACCCTAATGAACGGCCCATGTTGGTAGCAGTTTCTCCCTTTTCCAAGCATTTTAATACCTCTGTAATTTCACTTCCATGGTGATGGATTCAGTTTTCTTCAAAGCACTGACATCGAGTTGATACAGTTCAGTATTATTTCAAATGTGAAAAATTCTATAACATTGCAATCCAAGTATTCTGGTTCCTCTTACTACTCATGCCTGATTTTAGAATCCCTAAAAGATCATTTTTCTTTCTAGTATAAAGCAAATTCCTTGAGGTATAGATATTGATAGAATTGTGAAACATAAGAACATCCATGTATCGCATCACTCCAGGTAAGTGAATATTTTCTACCTCTTCCCAATAAAATGCCACTTCATTTTATTCCTACACCTACCAGGAAAATCTAAGCTTATCTTTCTTGATTTTAGTCCTGTCCAGGACTTAGTAAAATTCATGCTTCTATAAATAAACTTTCCTCACTGTCATTAACCCCTACAGATTTTTAAGAAAAGAGCACTTGTCTAGATCCACGCTGTCACTTTAAAATTATTGCTTAAGTCGGCATTATCAGTGAATTAACCACATTTTCACAAGACAAAAGTCAACTTGAGTTGTCCGGTCCCACTATATCAGCACTACCATCTTACAAAGAAAGTAGCATAAACAAAACTAATTGTTTCATTATGATCCAGCAGTCATTAGAGTTAATTGTTGTAGACCCATTTGCGGGTCTAAAGCACCTAACTGCAAATGGCGGGTGGAAAATAATTACAAAACAAGATGTTTTATGTTTCTCTGTACAGATGGAATTGCTGACACGGTGAGGCAAGACAACACTATAGTTAAATTTTTGACTTGCAAACATGCAGTATTAGTGTTTTTATATACAAGGCTTTAATAGACTTGAATGCTATTTCAGTCTTTGACACCCAGAGGATATGAACTTGCCTTGTTAACCATTCTTGGGTGAAAGAGAGAGGATCAAATAGAATCTCCACTCAAGAGGTCAAGGTTCGACTTTTAAATGGAGAGGATGCAAAGTCTAACTAGAGTGCTTCCTTTACTGTTCCTTATCAAATGCTTGCTTACTCAGCAGTGATTTTATGCAATGATAATAATGATCAGTTAGGAAGTCAGTGAAAATTTCAATAATTTAAATAGAAATCCACAGTAGAATTGATTATATTCAATAACTAATTACATAAAATCAAGTTTTCACTTTCCACTGAAAGCATTTTCAAGATTCCAATTACCTTGCTTGTTAAAAGTTCATATACCTAGTGTCTGGTGGTTTTGTTTGTTGCTTGATTAGTAAAGAACACTTTGGCTTAGCCCCTCCAAAATGATTTCGCTGAACTACATTATCAAGGGTATATCTCTTACCAGTGAAATTCCAGTTAACTTGCTTGTTAAGTGTTTCCTATTCTTACTGTCTACTGGTTTTGTTGCCTAATGCAAAAATAATGCTTAGGCTCAGCTCCTTCATAGCTTCCAGGTACTGTTTCGTTGACCTCAAATGTCAAGGGATCATCTCTCTTCAGCAATCTGTCCCTTGGTTGGGCTATATGAGCCCCCCTCACCTCCTATTCCAATCCCATCAAAAGGAGTCTGACTATTGTTATAATATTGAGGATAGCTATACCAGAAAAATTTTGCAAATAGAGATAGGATTAAATTTGATTAGATTAATGATTAATAATAACAGTCAAACTCTTTTTGATCGGGATGGAAATATAGGTGAGGGGTGCTGATATAGCCCAATCAAGGGACAGATTGCTGATAAGAGATGATCCCTTGATATTTGAGGTCAACGAATCAGTACATGGAGGCTATGAAGGAGCTGAGCCTAAGCATTCTTTTTGCATTAAGCAACAAAACCAGCAGATGGTAAGAATAGAAAACACTTAACTAGCAAGTTAACTGGAATTTGTGGTGTGTGAAAGTTTATTATACAGGTATTTAATTATAATAATGATGGTAAATAAAAATGGTAATATATATTTTTATTATTATTACATTCCCGATAGAATTATAACTTATATGAAGACAGAATATGTATTCTTCATAATTCTCAAAAGATTCAGGAAGGATGGTAATTGTTTGGGGAAGGATGGGTAGATTAGAGAAATATAGGATGTGGAAGGAGCACTAATAGATGGGTTTTAAGGAGAGCGTAGGGAGTATTGTGAGCAGGTCCAAGTGTTGTGTAGCGTTTCATGTTACGAAATGTTGTACAAGCGATATGGGTCCAGTTTCTTCACGAGTTGCAAAAAACTTAACTTTTTATTTGTCAGTTTAAGGTGACTGAGTGGAGCATGTTTGATAAACATGTTCGTAGTTGGGTCCTGGATTGCTCTCTCTGTCTCTAGCTAGAAGTTTTGGAGAAATAACCGATGGAGAATCATATCTCAATGAGAAAAAAATAGAAGTGTTGTGTTGAGATGAGAGGTAACTGCCCGAACGACTATAGCCTTTCCGAGGTTTTCATGCCTCGTCAGGGGCTGTTTGACATCCATTGCTGATGCTTCTCTAAACTGGTTGTTTTCTTTTAACTTACAGCTACAGAGGGTGGACCCATGATGAAGACGCTAACATTTCAGGTCCTAAAACTTAAGTTATCTCAAAGAGCAATTACTGTAGGCATTCTACATCACTATCTCCTGTTTACTGAACCCTAACATAACCAAACTATCCAAAACAGGTTACATTAGAATGGTTGGGTTAGGGTACTTTAGACTATATGTAGTGAGGTAGACTGCATTTTGTAATAGCACTGAAATAAATTAACCTAAGCTTTAGGACCTAGAGGCAGCGTCTTTGTCATGGGGCCATCCTCTGTAGCTACAAATCAAAAGAGGAGGACAACCATCTTGGAAGAGGGGCAGTGATGGATGCCAAACTGGTACTCATGGACCACGAGAACCTGGGATGGTCTTTGGTCACTTGGGCATTCACCTTATCTTTATACACGAAATGACACAGTTTTTTCTACTCTGGGAAATGATTCTCTGGCAGTCATTTCTCAAGATTCCTATTAGCTTGAGACAGAAAGAGCAATTATGAACTCATACAGACACATATATCCAACACACTCCACACCCTCACTCTAAGCCTACACTCCAAAGGTTTAGTTTTCTTCAACTCGTGCAGGAGCCAGACCCATTTTGCCAGTACAACTACTTGATATCATAAAATGCTACACAAACACTTGGACATGCTCATAGTAGTCCCTATGCTCACCTTAAAACCCACCCACTACTCCTTCCACAACCTCATTAACCTTTGGCCCTGACTATCTAAGCAACCTTAGATACCTGGGGCCACAGGGCACACACACACTCACTCACATAAACTACATCTACTCCCATAGCACAATACCCAACTTCTGGAAGCATGGTGTCATTATCACACTTCCCAATGCAAACAAAAATCCCACTGCAAAGCTGCTCATACCATCCCATTACACTACTCTGCACCAACTTCAAAGCTACAAAAAACTAGCCACTTCAGCACATAGGAACTTCTCTTTACACTAGACATAAGTAAAGCACTGATGCCTCACAAATAAAATATTTAAAACGTGTATGCACAATTACTTAATCCAATGGATGGCAAACTACCCTATAGGCATATTAGCACATATTTACTGGTCAGTCATCGAACTATAGAAAATTTAAAATTGGAGTCCCTCGCAGATCTGTCTTATAATCCACACACTTTAATCTATACTTGCATGTTCTAACCTTACCATACTCACCACGAATTGTCTTTATACTGGGTAGATCTTTGAGCATATAAATTTAGCCTATTACACAAAACAGGGAAAATACTTCCTGAAATGACCTAACCATTTATAGGGTTACTTAACTTTACATGGGGTTCTGGGGGTTACTCATCTTTACAACATCCAAAACACGTTTAATGAAAATAGGAATAATTTTTACACAACATAGTTTTAAATGGTGTGATATAGAAGTGTGCACTCCTTGTAATAACGGAAGTGCCTCTTCATCTTCATACTAATATTTTGTTCCCATTCAGAATCAGTCAACACTGCTTTCAGGACCAAGTCTCAAGAAGTGCCTGTGGACAAAATATAGAATTATTACAAAAAAGATATATTTTTCAACATGATACCTAATACTGCTGAAAACAGCAAGATGTCCATATCTTGACCCCTTGCTTTTATGCATGTATACTCATGACATGTGGATAGGTTTGGAAAACAAATTAGTTCATATACTGATGATGCTACCTTGTTTGCTGTAATTCCATTCCTGAATATGAGTCTAGTTGTTGTCAAGTCTCAGAATAGAGATCTTGCCAATATTAGAGTTTAATGCAAGATGAGGAGGATGAAGTTAAATGCTCATAAAATACCATTATCTTTACAGATAATGTTGCTAATCTCTTTACTGATAATACTCCTTAACATTTTGTAATTAATTTATGATTCTAGGGGTTAATTTTGATAGTAATTTCACCTTCGACATATGACTTGTATATCTTCTTCAGTTGCGCAAAAAATTTGGCATCTTCAGGAGTTTTGACTTTTGGCGACAAATCTATTATAATGTATTGTTTTAATATTTTTACTTTTCATAGTCTATTGAATCAATGGTGCTTTAGAAGCTTAGGGTAGACACCAAAAAACTTATGTTTAACAGTCCTTGACGACTAATTTCTAAAATTATAGTGTAACAATATATATGATGATCATTTTTTTCCTTTTCCTTTGACTTTTTCTCAAGTTGTATCCCCTGCCGAAGTCATCTGCTTAGTATTCGAGCTTCCCAGCTGGCCTAGTTAATTGGCTCACGATAATAATAATTAGAATGATAATAAAAATAATAAATTCTAGACAAACAAGAGTAGGCAATATGGTGTCATCACACTTTACCCATCATTTCTTCTTCTATCAGTTATTGTGTGACAAAAATAAGCATTTCCTACAGGTAAGGTAAATGAAGGCAGAATATGCTTTCTCATCATAACGATATTCCCTATTAGTCATCTCTTCCAACAGGTAAAGAATAGTAGCATAGTTTTCTTTTTCCCTCAATTTCATGGATGGTGACTAGAAGATAGATACAAAATATTGTAAATAGTAAATGACTAAACACTGGTACTACAAATGAAAAAAAAAAATTATTGCATCTGTGATGATAAATGTCAAATACAGGAACAAAATGCATTTTATGAATCTAGTTTCTATGTGGCAAACCGAATTCACCCTGAAATTCATACCTCTACATACTATGGGGCATGAAAATGCTTGTCAATTCTTCTAACTGAGCTCACAGTGCAAATTAGTGCCACAGTGTAACAGTCCCCTCTACTTGCATAGTCTTTATACCTGTAAATTTGGCAGTGGCTAGGAGTCAACAGATACCAATACTGTCCCTCTCACAACCCTGCCAAGGATAAATAAACTTATCAGTAAAGAATAGTGCTAGTTTTCTGATAATGTGAATGAGGTAGAACACCTAACTTCAATTCAAGATCAGGAGCAATTCCATGACAAATACAGATGCTATGATAGCATATGACAGGCATATATAGTACATAATATAGTATTATTGCACCAGTACAACAAATTAATTTGGCTTAGGTTTTAAATGGATGTTAGTGGCTCCCTAGTGGTTTTGGCTATTTATTTCTGATGGACATAGTTTTTCTATCTTCACACAAAAATCGATTATGAAATCATATTGCAACCTTCCCTATTTTTTTTTTTTTTTTATATTTCTCAATCACTACCTCATGTTCTGGTGGGACACCTTGGGGTGGATACCAGACCCTAATTGTTTCAAGTTTCATGAGCTAGGGGAAAATTTAATTCCATCAGTCCAATTACATTTATTCAAATCTGATTTTGTTGTAATGTTAGGTTTAAGAAGGTTGGATAGTTTACATGAGTTTACTAAATTAAAAAATCGTCCAAAAGGAGACAACTGCTATATTTTCCACTTTTATATAAACCCCCCCTTTTACACTGGGGATGGGCATCAGGAAGATTCCATTCCCCAGGTTGGAGGTTGACCAGTATTTGTGTCAAGTTACAGTAAGTAGGAAAAAGTCAGGTTGGCTTAGAGTCTATTGCTCTGCAACAATGACTACTCCCCGCAAACAAACCCCTGGTTTCCAATGATCAGACTTAAGATGAGTAATCCCCAGAAACCCATGTAAAGCTAAATAACCCTGTAAGTTAAGTGACGCTAAGTTCGGTTATGCGACTTGGCTCATAAATATAATGGCTATATCACTCAAATTTGGGGACCGAAGTATGGTGGTTAGAACACTCGACTCGGGAGGTAGCAGATCCAAGATCAAGCCCACTGTGAGACATTAGGAAGGATATCCATCCTTACTTCCCCAGCTCCAATCTTTGTCCACCTCTATAATGGGGATTAATAGTGACACAAAACATTATGAAAATGTAAGGCTCCTTTCACATGGGTGTGTGTGCGCGCGTGCGTTAAACACAAGCACAGAAACACGTCAGATTTTTTTTAACGCGTTTTCCACGCCTTGCTGGTATGGGTGTTTGTGTGGATGCAACATGTCGTGTAAAAGGTCTCATTGAATGTTAAAACACTGCGCACATGAACGCATGAACAGGAACGCTCATGTGAAAGAGACATTAAAATTTGGGTAAATTATTACGATTACACCCGTCTTCATTTGGATGTAAAAATTGTTTTCAAAATATTGTCCCTAACTTAACCTAAGCTGACCTATGAATGAGTAATTTACTACAAATTTCAAAGTCGGATTCATTCATATGCACATAAAAAAACAAAAAAATATCGAAACCTACCTAAACAGCATAAAATAGTAGGGTATGATACGGGTGTAACGGTAAAAAAAAAAAATGTAAATCCAAATTAGTATATCATGCCAAAATAATATAACAAAAAAAAATTGGTTTCCAACATGTGTTTTACCATGAACATTCACATTCATATACGTGCTCTACCAAGGTTATTTTCTTCCATTTAACTAGTAATCTAGCAACCTAACCTACAATGGTAGATCACAGATTGTAGGGCTAGCACCATAAATCTCTACTTTCACAGATCCCATTAAAAATATTAAACTAGGTTTAGACTATCACCTACACGAAATCATAAAACTGACCTAATTTGGTAAAATGGGTAGTTTACAGTTTTGCGGGTCATGCCGCTCAACGACCTCACCCCTCCACTCAAGTATGTAGTTCGACCCTAACCTGTATGATGGGGGGATTCCAGGGGGGCGAAGCCCCCTGGCTAGGAGGTTAGGTAAGTATTTTTACTTAGGATAGTAAAAAATTGTTTTGTATGCCAATTGTCGCCATTTTTGTAGTGTATTCATCCGCCAGTTCTCTAGTTTGGAGCCTAGCGCCATCTATTGGTAGGTTTTGAACATTGGTATGGCCCGCAGAACTGTAGGTGTTCCGGTAAAGTAATAAACAATGGATGTCCGACGGAACATTTGGGAAAACTGAACATTTTACTTTCTAGGTTATACAATCCGTGGGAGGTAACAAAACCACTGGAAAAGTCACTAGTAAAAATTCTCAGGTTAGGTTAGGTTACGGGTTAAGGTAGGTTAGGTTAGGTTAGAATTTTTCTGTGTTTTTATCAGGATTCTTACGTACCCGAAACAACTCCCTACTATCTAAATGATCAGGATAATACTGAACTAATCAGTAAGATGATACATTACTGCAATTCATATATAATAAAGGACCAACAAATATAAAGAAAAAAAAATAACTTACAAATATATTAGAGAGAAAGCCACTTCCACCATGCTCTTTTTCCCTGAAGTAAATAAACTAAATTGATAATGCGAATTTGCTAGGTCCCTGCTCAAGCACAATTACCCAAATACTAAACCGATCTGTCATTGGACAAATACGTCTGTATCAAACTCTTTAATTGGTAGATTCAATTCTAGGCAGGAGTATTGCTTCCAGATATTTACTTTATAAATTAATAGGAACATCTCTCTTTCTCTCTCGCAGAAATCAGGTCAAAAATTCTCGAGAACGATCGTACCAGCTTTCACGTCCTTTACATGTTGCAATGAAATATGAACCTTTTCGCCAAAGAGAGAAGAGGATTCGAACTTGGTACTTTTGAATCTTCTGTCCACTGAGGAATGAGTTCTAATGATTATTTAAAAAAAAAAAATCTTTCAAACCAGACTTATTGCCTTGTTCAAACTTCTCATAATTTTTTTTATACAATGCAGATTATATATATATATATATATATATATATATATATATATATATATATATATATATATATATATATATATATATATATATATATATATATATATATATATATATATATATATATATATATATATATATATATATATATATATATATATATATATATATATATATATATATATATATATATATAAGGAGTGTTTTCTAGGGTTGACGGTGCTGAGGTGTCTCTTCTCCAGTTTATTATATATATATATATATATATATATATATATATATATATATATATATATATATATATATATATATATATATATATATATATATATATATATATATATATATATATATATATATATATATATATATATATATATATATATATATAATCAAATAAGCACATTACATATGTGAAAACATGAATCATATTTTACCCCGACCGGGACTCGAACCTAGGACTTATGATTACTAAGTTAAGGCGCTACCACTACACCACAGAAGGTATAAAAGGAATCCAACCTTATAGCTTATATCTGCTATACTTAGGAATGAACGCATTCTAACTGAATGCCACTATGTTCATATTACAGATTCCCCAACCTCACTCGTGGCTTCATTTTAGCATTTAATTCAATTCCCAATCTCATTCGGGCCATGAAATAATCAAATAAGCACATTACATATGTGAAAACATGAATCATATTTTACCCCGACCGGGACTCGAACCTAGGACTTATGATTACTAAGTTAAGGCGCTACCACTACACCACAGAAGGTATAAAAGGAATCCAACCTTATAGCTTATATCTGCTATACTTAGGAATGAACGCATTCTAACTGAATGCCACTATGTTCATATTACAGAAGCCACGAGTGAGGTTGGGGAATCTGTAATATGAACATAGTGGCATTCAGTTAGAATGCGTTCATTCCTAAGTATAGCAGATATAAGCTATAAGGTTGGATTCCTTTTATACCTTCTGTGGTGTAGTGGTAGCGCCTTAACTTAGTAATCATAAGTCCTAGGTTCGAGTCCCGGTCGGGGTAAAATATGATTCATGTTTTCACATATGTAATGTGCTTATTTGAATATTTCATGGCCCGAATGAGATTGGGAATTGAATTAAATGCTAAAATGAAGCCACGAGTGAGGTTGGGGAATCTGTAATATGAACATAGTGGCATTCAGTTAGAATGCGTTCATTCCTAAGTATAGCAGATATAAGCTATAAGGTTGGATTCCTTTTATACCTTCTGTGGTGTAGTGGTAGCGCCTTAACTTAGTAATCATAAGTCCTAGGTTCGAGTCCCGGTCGGGGTAAAATATGATTCATATATATATATATATATATATATATATATATATATATATATATATATATATATATATATATATATATCCACTGAGGGCGGGGGCTAGAATACTTCCTCCGTGTTCCCCTGCGTGTCGTAAGAGTCGACTAAATGGGGCGGAGCAAGGGACTGGAAATCCCCTCCTCTGTATTTTCTCTTCCTAAAGAGTCAGTATTTTCCCTCACTCAGCCACCCCCTTATAAGGGGAATATGACTTTTATATATATATATATATATATATATATATATATATATATATATATATATATATATATATATATATATATGAAACGCAAAATATTTTAGGAAGTGATGCGAACTAGAAGCAAAGTCAGGTATCTCTTCACAAGAGGAAAAGAAAGCTAACCCACTCTAATACGGTCACCTGTCAGTTCACATGACTCACTAGAGAGAGAGAGAGAGAGAGGAAAGACGATACCGTCATATCAAATAATATTTTATTTCCATTTACACTGAATATAATACTGGAGTTAAAATGCTACAAAGATAAATAGAGAAAATAATAAAGACGGCATCTAAAACGATATTTATACGGAAACCTGTTTCTGTACCCTTAAATCCTCTTCCCCCCTTCCCTTTCCAATGGGTGGGGTTATATGATTAAACATGGAAGTTGGAACCCATCAAACCAGTTCCGTTTCAGCTATCAGTCCAGTAACATCGTGATTCACCGGCACAATGAAGCTGATTTACGCCGTTTGGACCATATTATTCTTTGTGAGCGTGTTTTCGCTTCAGCTGTCAGAAACAGCTCCTAACAGGAATCAAAGTCCAACCAGGACAAATTCGCAAAGTGGATCCGCAATCGGAGGACCTCGCCCTCCATGTAACGCATGTATGATTCAAGTGGGGAACACTTGTGTTCCGATTGGATGGCTTTGTCCAAAGTAACCGCGACCTTTTATCTCGACATCTCCTCATCGAGGAATCTCGAAATCACAGACCCATGTTGTTCGTAAGTGTGCCTAAGACTAAATAATTTCCTTTTTCACGAACTCTTCTCCGGAAGGATTTGGAAAATAGGCGATGTTGACTGTTGTGGCAGAAACCAGTGGGATGACGGTTATCAGTAGTTCACTGAAAAATCCAGCTGTTTATAAGTATTCTTTCCTCGTCGGCGTGAAAAAAGTAAAATTTCACACATGATATAGACTGATATGTGCAAGATACAAGGATCAGTGCGTATATGAACGCGCTTTGATTAAAGCTACATCGGCACCATCAGATATTGTGGAAATATTTTGGAAGTTCTTTCGGAATGGGTCCTCCATGACCCGTTCCACCCATCCGTGGGTGGAGACTAAAAGAACAACAGTTCTTTCGGGGGCAATAAAATATCTTGCATACTTTATATTGGCACCCCTTAAGCATTTCATAAAATATTCGATGTCGAATTATTTTAGAACTTCCCTCTGATCAAGAGCAATTAATTAAATATTTGACATAGTTTCCACTGGTACCCAAAACTAACTAGTATCATCTCAGATCAGTTGAAACTATCTTTCAGTAAGGAATTAGGATTGTAGTTTTAAGTGGAAAAATTAAACTTTATTGGATTTTTTTTCTGAAATATATCCATTCTGTAAACCATATTAGTGAAATATATTAAAAATACTAAAAGGCTATAGTGTATTATTACATTTTCTTCAAATGTTCGCTGTTAATGAATTCTATAGAATTTGGTTTTAAGCTTCTTGTAAGTAATAATAATAATAACAATAGCTGAAGTAATATATATATATATATATATATATATATATATATATATATATATATATATATATATATATATATATATATATATATATATATATATATATATATATATATATATATATATATTAATGATTGTGACACCAGGACGGGCAAAAAAAAAAATAATAATAAATCTACCCTCATCTAGCCTGGGCACAAAGAAAACATTAAGAATAAGAAACATATGGGAGTGTTGTGGCTTGTCGGAAGTGAAAGGCTAATAAGAGATCTGTAACGAATATCCATGAATATTCGGTGGCGATATAGGTATAGAAAAAGAACCTTTACTGAACAAAGACTTTACATCGAACTGTCCTGGACAGTCCTATTTACGTCCAAAATACCCTTTAGCTGTAATGAAGGCATGAGTCGAAAATATCTGCAGACAAAAGTGAAAACATAACAGTTATGGCTTTGATATGCAAGCAACATTTCATTACCTATAGAAAAACATTTAGATTAATTAGCATATTTGTTATCTTACCTCCAGCAATATATATATATATATATATATATATATATATATATATATATATATATATATATATATATATATATATATATATATATATATATATATGGTAGGAAAAAGACCATTACAGAAAACAACGAATATATATATATATATATATATATATATATATATATATATATATATATATATATATATATATATATATATATATATATATATATATATATATATATTCGCTGTTTTCTGTAATGGTCTTTTTCCTACCATATATATATATATATATATATATATATATATATATATATATATATATATATATATATATATATATATATATATATATATATATATTTGTGTGTGTGTGTGTGTGTGTGTGTACTTATTAATATCGATACCTTATCTGGCCACCTTCTACAGCTAGCAAACAAGAACATATGAAAAGGAGAAAAACCTGTCTCACAATGAAATTTAAAAGGGATAAAGAGTTACCAATCTTAAGCTAGCAAATGTGCCCAGGAACACTCGCGTGAGAAATAGAGATTATTCTGTATAATTCGCTGGTAAAATAAATTTGTTTATCCGCCACCTGTTTATTGTATCTCTCGTCACATAAACTAGCAAGGTGGCGAATAAACACACGTACTGTAGCTTGCGAGATATGGAGAAAATAACATCGCTAAACTGGTTTCGCCAATTCACCGAAAACCTCACCCCTGCTTTCCAACTTTATCCACAGATTATAGGACAAAGTCCAATGTGATGATGATGATAATGACTACTACTTCTATAATTATTATTTTTATCAATATCAGAGAAGTGGTTATGGCATTTTACCCTCCTCAAAATGCGGCGTAGTTGGTAAAAAAAAAAAAAAATTGCTATATAAACAGGGGTTGCTATTTGGTGTTGACAGAGTGAATCTACATGAGCCACTTAGCGGGAGGTTGAACTCCAGAGCCCCTGAATTGAATAGGTATGGATGTTTCGACGGTCATGTGCGATATATATATATATATATATATATATATATATATATATATATATATATATATATATATATATATATATATATATATATATATATATATATATATATATATATATATATATATATATACACGGGTATGCATAAACTGTTAACATACAGCATTAAATAGTAGGGAAGCCTGCCAGGGAAACAACATAGAAAACAACGCTATATATTGGATCCTAACTGGACCCCTTCTCATGCATTTGTGCTTGGGGAGAGGTCCAGTTAGGACCCGAAATATCGAGTTATTTTCTATGCGTCTTTTCGCTTATTTTTGGTCACTTGGATATAAAAAAAAAAATACAGAGGAGGGGATTCCCAGTGAGAATGAACTGAATCGTTTTGTGACTGAGTTTGTTAGGGTGTGTGAAAGAAGGAAACTGCGAGTGAATATTGGTAAAAGTAGGCATGGGAATGTACGAGTAAATGGGGAGTTGCTTGAAGAAGTTGAAAGTTTTAAAGTACAGTATCTGGGGTTGCACTTACCAAGGAATGAACGAGTGGATGCAGAGATAAGCTACAGAGTGAAGCGAGTAAGTCTAGGTGGGTTGAAAAGTGTGATGAGAAGAGTATTTGGGAATGAATGCAACGAGAAGGATATATGCAGGTGTGATTGTGCCGACAGCATTGTATGGAGCACTGACTTGGAATGCAAGAGAGGATAAAAAAAAAGTTGAATGTATTGGAAATGAGGAGTTTGAAAAGTATGATTTGTGTATCTAGAATAGATAGAGAGAACTATGAGGAGAACTGGGAGTTGAAAGAAGGCTGTCGGATTGGTTAGATCAGAGTGTTGAGTTGGTTTGGACACATGGAAAGGATGAGTGATGAAAGAATACCCAAGAGAGTGTGGATTGCAGAAGTGGTTGGAGTTAGGCCAAGAGGATGACCTAGAATGAGATGGATGGATGGCTTGAAAAGAGCATTCGATGCACGTGGAATATCAGTGGAGCAAAGAAGAGAGCGTGTAAGAGATAGAAATGAGTGGAGGAAGATTGTGCATAGGTGACTCAGGCCAAAGGGATTTCTCGCACCTTCTAGCTCAGCGAACTGTGATGGACGGGTGTGATGGGAGTTGCCATATGATGAAGGAGTGGGGGGTAACCAGCTGCGGCTGTCGGGCCTTACAGTAGAATATCCTTGCCCACCTACTTTGTGGTAGGAGGGAAAATGTGGCTCGGCCACCCCTCTCACAAAGGAGAATGAGACCATGTATATGTGTATGTATGTTGCACTGATGGACTTCCTTTATATATATATATATATATATATATATATATATATATATATATATATATATATATATATATATATATATATATATATATATATATATATATATATATATTATATATATATATATATATATATATATATTAGTAGTAGTAGTATTAGGTACAAAACACATCACTAAATTAATACGATATACAGTAATCTGCAGAAATATTCTTATGATGACAAAAAGAGCCGGATTATTTTGGTCATAAACTTGTTTGAGTAAAACACAGATACATACATACCGGATTATGCTTGTTTCTGGGATTCCCCACGCATTGCCAAAACAACCAAAAAAGTATAACTTCTTGGCCAACAAACTAACGAAACTTGAAACTAAATGCATTTAATGACCATACATGCGCGCAAATAAATGTATGAAGTAGTTGAAGGCCAAATCAAACCCAAACTGCTGAAATAAAGCCCGTGAAACCATTTTTCTTTTTATTTTGAAAGTGTGAACGCACAGTTTTGGAATAAAGAAGCACGCACTCTCCCTCCCCAATAGGCCACAACCCTCGGCCCACACTTCATATTCAGCCTCGTGGTACTCGAGCTTCAAACCATTAGTATCACCTGTCCTCT